>PQWD01001059.1:0-184858 GCA_019425675.1 Leucinodes orbonalis
TAATGCTCATATGCATATTAAAAATACGAGTACTTACATTCAACAGTAAGTATTATCCTTTTGCTAACTGTAGGTGGTACGCCATTAGAGGCAATGCATAGGTAGGCTCCCGCGTGTTGTCTATTCACTCTGCTTATGTTCAGAACAGGGCCTTCTAATGACGTCACTGAAAATGAAAAGCCAATTATACTCATTTCAAAGTAACTCCTAAATTATTAAGATATTACCAATTTTATAAAATTTATGCGGTTTGAGGTCATCAGATCATTGTTAAAATACTAGCGCTGCCGTGGTCACTTCTGATAAAATTTAAGCAAGACTGACCATACCACTTTCTCTTGGACAACTTTTTGTCTTGTGTTTTAAATTGGTGCGTAAATTGTCTTGTGGTTTTAAGTGTAGTTCAATGTTCCTTTGTTTCTTCTCAATGGGAGAACACATAGTGAAACTCACATTGTGCGATCTCCTGATCCTCCGGAAATAAAGATTATTTCATGCTATGGAGGGCTGTCTATCCAGTCACTATCTTAGGATAGTAATCGGTAACACCCAGCAATCCGCATTGGACCAGCGTAGTGGGTCAGGGCTTAATTTCTTTATGGCTATGCTATAGAGCGTCGGGGCTTATTGGTATAGACTGTTGCCTTCCGATCTGAAGAGGGCAGGTTCAAATCCAGCTACGTACCAATGTCTTTTCGAATTTTTGGAATTATATTTATCTTATCCGACGCTCTTAAGGTGACGAAAATCGTAAGGAAACCTGCGCACGCCTGCAAAGAGATTCATAGATTGTGCGTGAAATCGCCAAATCCGCGGGCCCACCGCGTGGACAACTAAAGTCTATACACTCCTTACAAGTAGACTCGTGTCCTTCGGTGGGGACATAATGAACTGATGATGATGTTGTGTAAGGCCTTGTCCCTACAGTAGGATATATAAGTCTGATGATGATAATAAGAGCGTACCTTGTATTCCATTTGTCATTATGGTTTGGAGTGCTCCCGTCGCCAGGTGATCTGTGTTGTGGAGAGCCTTTGGCAGCACATGTGAGACTCGTGGAAGCACCTTCGCGCACCGTTTGGTCACTGCTGGTGCCGCGATCTAAGATGTCTGGAGGTACTGTAGAAAACAAACATTGTTATAAATAAAGATACAAACTAAGGTCTTTGACCAGTATGTGTTTTTAGTTAGGGCATATAATATATCCCGCTATGATATATAACATAGTTTAAAAAATATTTTGATAACAAATGATATTATTCTGTACAAAACATTTTTTTGTGATAAAAGTGACTACTGAGTTTGTTTCTGGATTCTTCTGCATATTTCTGTATATATTATATTCTGGACCTAAACTGAATAAAGACTTTTTGATTTTCATTTTGACTTACGGAAGCGAAACGTGGTTTCTCCTAGGGGCCTTTCAAATAGGCTCAAAGTTGCTCAACATACTATGGAACGGGCTATGTTAGGTGTTTCCCTACGCGACAGGAATGAGAATATCCGTAGGAGAGATGAGAATATCCGTAGGAGAACTAAAGTACATTAGCAAGTTAAAGTGGCAGTCAGCAGGGCAGATAACGCGTAGAAAAGATGGTCGATGTTCTCGTAACGGGAAAAGAAGTACCGACCCCCAAATAGATTAACTGATGACCTAGTTGAGGTGGCGGGCAGCAGATACATGACGACTTCTAGAGATCGGTCCGCGTGGAAATCATTAAGGGACGCCTTCGTTCAGCAGTGGACATTAGACTGTAATGATGATGATGATGATCTTTAAAAAGATATCCCACATTTTTTTAGTTACAATAATAGAAATGAAAACGCTCTGAGAAGAGTTAAATGTTTTTGAAATAGCAGAACTATATTACAACTATTTAACATAACCATTCATAATGTAATGCAAGTATTTATCAAATAATATATTATTATGTTCAATACGCTCGTAATCACGTAAACCCTACCAGAAAACGTAAAACAGCGCTGCCAATTGCTAATTAATCCGAAGTAACATGTTACATGTACCTCTCAAAGGCACACAACAGCATAATTTTGCCGAGGTTCCTTTTTGACTAATTATTCAATATTGTAATACAAACGGAAAACCGTTTGTTTTTTATTTTTCTTGATCTTTATGTAACTTCTTTTATTTATACTTTTGATAGTATTGTTTTGATTTCCTCTAATATATTTTTAGTAAAGCCAATGATGAGGAACTTCTTAAGTGCAATATAAGTACTTGTACACAAGGCTTCTTCTGACCTGTGATTTCTTGTGACTTTATCCAAACACGGTAAATCTTCTTCAATCTTCAACAATAAATAAATAAATATACACTACCATTTACTCAGCGCCATCTTGTCCCAAACTAAGTATTTAGCTTGTAATATGAGGACCGGGATATCTGGCGCAAAATGGGGGAGGCCTATGTCCAGCAGTGGACTGCGATAGGTTGATTAGATGGGTACTAAACAACGGATCACCAAACTAAGCATTTAGCCTGTAATATGGATGCAAGCATCGGATAAGCGTATACATATATTTTTTTTTGTAAATACATAATTGTATATTGTTTAATTAACATGTACATTCTCATAAATATTACTGATAAAATTGTGTGTTATGTTTTTGCACGTACTTGTGTAAATTTTTCCTATGGTACATCATGTTTTCGATAAAAACATGGATTTTTTTATTCCTTTAAAGTGTGAATTGGTTTCAAGTTTATGTGGCCACATACAATTTACCTTGTTGCTTATTATTTTATAAAAACATACTCGTAAATACTTTATTTTATCTACTACGCCTCACACCATAGGTAAGATTATTCTATGAAAATAACTAAAGTTAACCATCCCGACGGTTTTAACATTCATCACTTGGTCAACGTCACGAACATAAGCGACTGAGCTCAGTCTACTTGCAATAGATGCGGACTTTCGTCCATTCGTCGACTTCGTCCGCGTGGTATAATTACTTTGAACTACTCCTAACTTTAACCCGAAATATTCGTTTATATGGGTGAGTTAAACTGTGATATCTCTTAAGATATTCATTTAAAATGAAACATTTTGTTTTAAATTAAATATTTGTGATGATTAACGTATATATTTGGAAAAGGATAAATATCTTATTTATGAAAACTCCTTCGCAAATAGTGCATAGTTTTTAACGAATTTGGTTATCAAAGAAGAGGTTAGAGAGCTAACCTTAAAATATAGACATATGCTGTCACAGATGTTTTTTAAAAAAATTAGGGGGATAAATACTGTGATACATGAACTTGAACCGTTTATGCAGCGCACGCAGCGAAAGCTCTGAGTAGGAAGAAACACCCTGATTTTGGATCTTTTTTTACTGCGTTGCTCCATTTGTAATAAAGCGTGAAGATATATAGCCATTTTTTAAGAAATCAGCATCTAACCCTGGAAGATTTTATCAAATCGGACCAGTAATTCCTAAGATAAGCGCGTTTAAACAAAGAAAATCTTCACCTTTATAATATAAGTGTTGTTCTTTGTGTTTCGTTAAGATCTTCCTTTAAAATTAATTTCAGTAAAAATATGTTTGACGACCTGTGTGGTGAAATGGTTGAGAAGTATATTACACAAACGGTAAGAAGTAATATATTGTAAAATAGTTTTTCAAATAAATTATTATTAGGCTCGTTAAATACACAATTTATTGTTTATCTAAGTTCAGCTAACCAGAATTAAACTGAAGTTTCTAATGGATTATATTTTAAGGGATGTTTATCCAAATAATATAAACTACCGAATTGTTGCATTTGGAGGAAGAGCGATATAGAGTTGATTCCGGAAATAGCTGCAGCAAATGAAAATAAGCCTATCAGTGGCAGGAAATCGAAAGCATATGCAACCTTTACAAGTAGGATTTTCAGCAGTCGATAAAACGCTGACATTATGAATTGCGAATAAATAAAACCCACTGACACACACAGAAACATTTAACCCCAAACTAGCATTATTGACGTTTTTTGTTAATACATACATATTATAGCTTAACTACTGAAACCCAAGCACATATCTACACTTCGCCGCATAGTTTGGAAAATATTTGTAACATAAAAATGGTAGAATACTTTTAGATAAAACCCTTAAAGCAGATCTATTGCACATTTTTCTTGTATCTATGCGTACTTCGCCTACTTCTGTTAAAGATACAAGAAAACTTAACATGAACAACAAACATGGCGGTAAAGCGTTAAAATAGGAAAAAATATATCTATAAAAAATAAATCTATCGGTTCTAGGATCATTTTACGAAATACATTTAATTTAGGAAGGTAACTAAAATAGATTTAAAAGAATCTAATTTATTAGTTTTTATTTAAAATCGGCTCTATGCTCGTGCTGTTTCTCGGGAATTACATCAGGAATAAACGTAGTTAATGAGATGACGAAAGAACCGATATAGTTCTCTGCAACACCAAATTAAAATTGCAGTGGGAACTGAGCTAGACAAGTGAGCCACAGGATCGATTGTCGTGGAAGCAAACATCTTTTTTAAAACTTTTATGTGAGTAAATTACCAGACGTGTGCCAGTTAAGTGATATTTCCACGCATGGACACTCGCAACCTCGAAGAAGCAAATACACATTACGTATATTGCCGATCTTTAAAAGGTAAAGAAAAGAATTATCTCTCTCCTTTTAAAAAGGGGAAAGGGAGATTTTATGACAAAGTATTGTTTCACGCCGTTTTCTGTGACTTCGTTGTATTATTCCGGTCGAGCTGGACCATGCATTCCGAAGCGTAGCTCTCTCACATTTAAATTTTGTAACAGTAGATATAGCATAGGATGACCACTGTTATACCGACAACTTGCGCAAGATCGCTAGGGTAGCCATGATGAAGTAATGATTGTAGTATATGGCACAAAATATGTCGAGCAGGGCATCAGTTATATCACCACTCGTTCAAATGGAATAGAACCCGAACGTGTTATTTCTTTTATTTATAATGTTTTTGTAACAAGTATGCATAATAAATTAGTATTCGAACTAGGAATGTGTACCGTGAGCGTACAGACTAATGATCAAGTAGGTGACGTATCTTTGCACAGTTAAAAAGGTAAAAAATCAAACTCACACGTCGTCCAATTTCAATTGAGTATTTTGGTTTTTAAAAATATAGAAAGTGCAAAGGATTATATATATGAGAGAGAGAGAGAACAGATTGAAGATACAGTAAAGCAAAGGAGTAATAAATGTCAACAGCGTTTGCGTAAAAAACAGAATGCAACATTAAAGCGTGCGTTCTTCATAAACATCAAGTCCAGAACTTCCATAGTTACAACACTGGTGCAGAATACGATGAAAGTGTTTCAATTAGTAATCTAAATTCATTGTATTTTTTTTTTTAAATAATTCTACCAATCATAGAAATTAGCGTGCAAAAGTTAGTGCAAGTTTAATTTTAATGCTTAATCTTAAGACCGAATCGGACTTTCGTTTCATTTATGAATATCGTAAGATTTTAAGTTAAGATACTTGTACTAAGCTTGACATTTGGAATATTTTTATTGACTTGACAATATGTGCATTAGTAGACTAAATTAACGTTCATTCCCTTTATACATCGCGCTTTTGAAGCTCATATAGCTATAGAGTTTCACATAAAAAAAAATATTTTCTATTGTCTTACCGCGATTTTTTCCCCTACATCCCTTGATATGATGATAAATAAATCAAAGAAATCAATGGGTATTTATTTACCAACAACATCAAGATATCCGAGTTGGCTCTTCATAGGGTCGGTGTTGATTTGGCACATATACCAGCCGCGATCGGTCTCCCGCAGCTCCCTGATGTGCAGGAACCAGACGCGATGGTCACTGTGAGTGACGCCCACGCGCCTACTGCGCGATATCACGTGGGTGTGGATCGTAAGAATCGTCTGGGTGTCCACTCGAAGCCACGCAACCTGCACAAGAAAATCAATCAGCAATCAAATTATGTTAAGCAACTCATCATGCTGAAGAAATAGTCAATTGATGCACAATTAAACATGTGTGGAAGAGCCATACTTCGGCAAGAATGAGCCGGCTCAACCGAAGTACTAAAACGGTCCCACTAAAAACAACACCTGGCGTTATTTTTCGCCGAATGATTCAGGCTACCCAAATCCCCTTTTCTGCCCATATATTTTGGCGGATATTTCCTATTATTTCCATAGTAGCATTCAGTCGATAGGTATTGAATACTAATGTTTCCACGTAAAAATATATTAGGTTAGGAAAAAAATTCTTTCGCATGTAGTATTTATGATAAGTTCATATATATATCGCATTGGATATACTACTGGGGATCGATGTTACCCGTGTCCGTAGGTTTACCCCTGAGACACATATACTTGGTGGTAGACTCGATACTGAGTCGTCACGATAGGTACCAACACAGTGCCAGATATCATCCCGTGAAACAGGATGCTATGCACGTTGTGTTCGGTATAAGGGGACTGCAGCTAGTGAGATTACCGGGTATAAGAGATCTAACATCTGTCGTCTCGAGTGACGGGCGCATTGCGGCGTTGAAGGAGAATAATAACTGTTTATCAGTTGTTGGTCTCCTTCAATGCGTTCCTTCATGGTCAGGCGTATCACTTACCAACAGGTGAGCGTTTTGACCATCCTATTTACTTCATGACATAAAAACAAACTATTTGTACCAGCTCGTTTGATTTCATTTAAAAGTTAAAATTAAAAGAAGATAATTCCAAATTTAGATTAGGCAAAGGCATTATTAACATTTTATTTTTCTCACCGTAAAGATGAATTAAATTAATGTAAAGTTCAACACTCTGCAAACAGTTGGGTTGGGAGTTGGGAAACTCTGCAAACAGTTGGGTCTAAGTTTTGCAAGGGACAACGCAAATTAAGACCCAATAAACTATCTCAACAGACTCTCGATCTCATGGCGACAAGACGACAGATGAAACTGCAGTCTTCAGACGACGCGTCACAATACCGGCAGCTTAATAGACGTATATCCAGCTCCTTGCGACGCGATATTCGTCGCTTTAATACAAAGTGTATTAAAGAGGCGATCGAACGGAACAGGGGTTCCAAGGTGTTTGCAAGGAACATGTTTGTTGGGCAAAGCCAGCTGACTAGTCTGAAGACCACCAGTGGAAATGTAGTCTCATCTAAACCAGAGATTTTGAGGGAGATTGAGAAGTTTTACAGCGAGTTATATACCGCTACACAGATTCCCGCTTCAAGCTTAGCCGAAGACCCGAGAGCTAAGTTAACCCGACATTTATCTGAGGATATCCCGGAAGTCACGTTGAGCGAGATTAGGATGGCTCTGAAACAACTTAAACGAAATAAGGCCCCCGGAGAAGACGGAATTACCGCAGAACTTTTGAAAGCAGGTGGCACGCCAGTGCTTAAGACCCTTCAGAAGCTCTTTAATTCCGTGATCCGTGAGGGTGCGACGCCAGAGGCGTGGAGCAATGGCGTGGTGGTGCTTTTCTTCAAAAAAGGCGACAAAACCTTGCTGAGGAATTATAGACCCATCACGCTATTGAGTCACATTTACAAGTTGTTCTCCAGAGTCATCACGAACCGTCTCGCGCGTAGGTTTGATGATTTCCAGCCCCCCGAACAAGCCGGGTTCCGCAAAGGCTTCAGCACCATAGACCACATACATACGCTGCGGCAGGTTATACAGAAGACTCTAGAGTATAACCGGCCATTATGCTTGGCGTTTGTGGACTATGAGAAAGCCTTTGATTCGATCGAGACTTGGGCTGTGCTTCAGGCCCTCCAACGGTGCCATATTGACTTTCGCTATATCGAAGTATTGAGATGTCTGTACGAGAGCGCTACTATGTCAGTCCGTGTACATGAAGAGCTTACACAACCTATCCAATTGCACCGAGGAGTGAGACAGGGAGACGTTATATCTCCGAAACTGTTCACAGTTGCGTTGGAAGATATGTTTAAGCTGCTCGATTGGAAAGGACTTGGCATCAACGTGAATGGCGAGTACATCACTCATCTTCGATTTGCCGATGATATAGTCATGGCAGAATCCATGGAGGATTTAAGCACTATGCTCGAAACCCTAGACGGAGCTTCTCAACAGGTGGGTCTTAAAATGAACATGGACAAGACGAAAGTCATGTCTAATGCCCATGTCGTACCTATACCGATATCAGTTGGAAGTTCTGTCCTCGAAGTTGTTGACGAATATGTGTACCTGGGACAGGTAGTCCAAATGGGTAGGTCCAACTTCGAGAAGGAGGTTTCTCGTCGAATCCAATTAGGATGGGCAGCGTTCGGGAAGTTAAGGCAGATCTTTTCGTCCAAAATACCTCGGTGTCTCAAGACGAAGGTCTTTGACCAGTGTGTGTTGCCAGTTATGACATACGGAAGCGAAACGTGGTCACTCACTAAGGGTCTCTTGAATAGACTCAAGGTTGCTCAGCGTGCTATGGAAAGGGCTATGTTAGGTGTCTCCCTACGCGATAAAATCCGAAACGATGATATCCGTAGGAGAACTAGGGTGACCGACATAGCCCAGAGGATTAGCAAGTTGAAGTGGCAGTGGGCAGGGCACATAGTGCGTAGAACCGATGGCCGATGGGGCGGAAAGGTTCTCGAGTGGCGTCCACGTAACGGAAAGCGAAGCGTAGGCCGACCCCCAACCAGATGGACGGATGATCTGGTTAAGGTGGCGGGTAGCAGATGGATGTCAACTGCAAGGGATCGGTCCGCGTGGAAATCATTAGGGGAGGCCTTCGTTCAGCAGTGGACATAATTGGGCTGTAATGATGATGATGAAAGTTCAACAAATTTAAAATTTTACTGCAAAAAAGGAAGAAATGCAATGCAAGCCGAAAAAAAATGTTTTTATGGACCTAGTGCAGTGTCTGTCACAGTTGTACAAATCTGGTTTTAGCGTTTTAAATTCGGAAACATTGATGTCAAAGATTCAAACCGCTCCATTCACCCATGCAGCTGCGCTGCGCTGCGTGCAGCAAGATCGGCATATTAGTAGTTACGACGTAGCTGAAGAACTGGGATTTGGTCATAAAACAGCCTTGGCGCATTTGAAAAGTTGGGTACAAAAAATGCTCGATATTTGGGAACCTCACGAGCTTTATTACGACGTTACGTAATTTTTGAAGAAATTGATAACTGGTGATGTAAAATTGATCACAAACGACAAAAACGTGCGTAAAAGGTCGTGGTCAAGGGGCGGCGATTCTTTACAGACTGTGACGAAACCTGGGTTAACTCACTACAAGGTTATTGTGTGTGTATTATGGGATGGGAAGGGTTTAAGTCGTTAGGAGTTATTATCACCAGGCAAGAACATCGAATACTGTAAACAACTGATCAAAGCAAAAAGTTGAAAGAAAGCAGCCGGAATTCATTTACAGAAGGTGGGGTTTTAAGGGTTCTGTAGCCAAATGAAAAAAAAATGCGATATAAGCGATACCATCACGTGGGAACATATGCATGTCCAGAGGAGCAAAGAAAGCAAGGTGTTTTGGGACCCCGATAACCTAACTCAGTGAGACACAACGTAAAGCGTTGTCAATGCCAGTTTTCTGTATGGCCAAAGTGTCCGCGTGACAGAGCATCGGAGCACGCTATAATCATGTATTTTTGTATTTAAAATTAAACTGCTTAGATATAACTAGCGTTATTCTAGTTTCTTTGCTTTTTACTTATACTTAAATATATTTTCCATAGAACCCTTCTGCATGTCCCTATTTCACGCCAAACGGACGGACTAACACTTCTCGATCTATATTTTAATAAACGTTTAAATTTTGGATTTTATAGCACTGAAATGAAATTAGGTATTATAATTTATTTGTATAAGGTAAACGTAGAATGTTTCAGTGCAATTTTATTTATGTTCAAATATTTGAATAAAATTTAACGTAATGTCCCATTAAAATATGCTTGGAAAATATGTGGCATGCATTTATCGTTTTCCTCTATCAATGTTTGTATATCATGAAAACGAATCTATATAAAATATTGTGTTAGTTGGGAAGAATCTGGCATGCAAAAAGTGCATCTTGCTATGTAGGCAAACGAGTAGACGATCCACCTAATGGTAAGTGATATCCCCGCGTATCATGTTTCCTTACGATGTTCTCCCACACAGTAAGAGCGTCTGATTTCGTACATATAATTTCGAAAATTCGAAAAGACATTGATACGTGGGATTTAAACCTGCACCCTCCAGATCGGAAAGCAACAGTCCACACCAATGAGCCACCGACGCTCGCACGCCGCGAATGGGCACTCATAACTCCGAAGCAGCTCCTTTCTTATAAGTGCATTGCCAACCTATAAAAAGGGGGAGGGAAAAGGAAATTCGGGTTAGGGGAAATGGGAACTTTCGGCCTTTAGTACCTGACACAAACCTTGTGATAACACAAACCTTACTGACTCACACCGGTTAATATTATTGTTTAACCCTCTTCGCCTAAGAGATAGACTATTAGATTATAGAAAAGGAATATACTTTTGGACATTTATCACCCCAATGCATCCCCAGTATTTTGCGTATTTGTTTGAGACATTCTTACCGCAACACTCACTTCGTAAATCTTGCTCGCTGTCCCAAGTCATGGAGCTTATCATTAATACGTAAAGAATTGAAATTTTTATTTCATAATTGATTATTTGGTATGAGGTGTTCATATTTGTCTTGATAGTCGATTCCACTATTGTCATCTGTCCAGATTTCCAAACTTTATTCAAACGAGCAGGCAGTTTGGATATCTTATACGATTCAATTTTTTGGACAGTAACTGCACTCCGTTAAAATAATTAAAGACCAGCATCTTTCGGCCCTAAAACGAACGTATTTTCTATAAAAGTACCAAGAATCATTCTCATGATCTCAAGTCTTGAATATATTATCACCCGCAGATGAACCGTTTATTACAAAATATGTAATAAAGGAGGTTGCTATAAAGCTGCACATGTTCAAGGCCTCTAAGAACCAAGAAGGGCCATTTACGAACATAAATGGTATTGGTGTTCCCCTCATTTGAAGTATAACTTATATTTATATAAGTCACGCAAGTCGCAACTGCGTGTCGTGAACCCCCATTATTGTGCCCAATTAGAAATTTGTTGAAATAGAGACGTAGGTAAAGTTTTGACAACAATAATAAACTATTCGTTAATGCTTTTAATATTCGAAACAATCACGTTTATTGTTAGTGCATTAATAATTATTACATTTTTATAGGTCAAATGTAGGAAACTAATACTAGCCAAGTATGGATCCGACATATCAGCGACTACGATGGCGATGAAGGGAGATAGAAAAAGGTAATTCGGGAAGACGGAAGGGGTTTTTGAGTTCTCTTACCTAAATTATTAGATGTTACCATTAAAATATATTATATAATTATGTTACGTTTTTAGTTCATTATTGGACATTCTATTTAGTTTTTGTGTCGGCCTTATCAATAGACAAATTACGATAAAAGCGAGAAGATAGATTGATTTTGGATTGAGCAACTTATTTCTAGATTCTATATTATTATTCTCTGTTTTTCTTAAATCTGTAAGTTTCTAAGCCTGTACTTTGAGACACTACATACATTAATAATATAATATTAATGAAGAAACGTTGACTTTAACTTCCGATGTCTCTTGCCGAAAGCCGCCCAATCGGTCGTTGTATGCAGAAGCGTATGTAACTTTGGGAGGAGCGGCGGGGCGGTCCGCCACGGGCCGGCCTCGTAAGATTTCTTTTATCTGAACCTATACAATCGTATTGTACCTACTCGAAATAAAAATAGGAGCTGATAAAAATAATGTACAGATAACTACTACAATAATACTACTTCTTTTACCACTAAAATACTTCTTTGAGAAGATTCCGATACAGGTAATAATATATCAATACTGAATGGACGAAAGACGAATCCAAAATTAGAACTGAAAACGACGTCGTAAATGCTGCTTTCGCTGTGCTAAGAAAAAACAGTTGAAGTTCTAAGTTGATAGACCTTAAACAGTTCATAGATCACCATAATCATCCGCCCGATGGATCGAAGACTTGAGAAAGGTTGTGGTTGGAGGCTTGATAAAAAAAACCGGAGCGCCTATATATAGAAACCTGTGTGCAGCAGTGGACTGAGGTGGTTTAAAAAAATTGGGAGATGTTTCACATCGATGTTTACCCAATCCCAATAATGCTCGCATTAATATAATAAAAATTATACCGAAAATTTCGAAAATCTATACATTAAACATACAAATAAATTAGGAGTGTCTTTTATAATATTGAAATAAAAGTTTTTTACTGCATGATATATACCCTATATATATTCCATATGAATATGTATACGGTACATGCAACGAAACATTTTTATTTTATTTATTGTCTGGCTGTCCGTCCTTCTGTCTGTCGGTTCATTTCGGCTAATCTCTGAAATGACGGGACCGATTTTACCGGGACTGTTATTAGCAGATGGCTGATGTTACAAGAGAAAACTTAGAATACTTTTATTTTAGAAAAAAGTTAAGTCAAGTCACCGCGCGGCGCACAGCTCACGTCGCTTAGGCTACGCGCTTTAAAAAGAATTGTATGGAGTTAGCTCATAACATATTTCGTTAATATTTACCTTGTAAGTAGAAAGATTGTGCACTGTGCACGCAAGTATAGCTTCTCTCCCAAGGGGGGCAGTCACATTGGCAATCGGTCCACTGAAGCCAGGTTCTTCTGAAACAATCACACTTATGATAAGAAGGCGAAAGATTGTGTAGTTTATTACCTCCAAATTGCTAAAGCGATTTTAACAAAGTTTGGTATAGGGTATACTGCACCCTAGATTAACGCTTATTCTATGTTTTACTATTTACGCTATAAAGGCCATCACGGCCAACCACGATAAGTCATACCGAAAAAAAAAATTGGGTTGGTGGCTAAGAGGTGAGTGTGTCTGGTTGACCATTGTTCATGTCAAGTAATTATCCTAATAATCAGGTGATCGGAAAATATTATTATTTATTTAAGGACAACTAACATAACGATGATATCATTCACAAATAAAACTTATTAGTAACATAACAAATCGCTGTTATACTTAAAGGCTGACACGACACGCACTAATGTATGCGTTTTAATAAATTACTTAAATTACATTACGGTGAAGGAAAACATAGTGAGGAAACCTGCGCACGTCTACGAAGAGATTCAAAGGTTGTGCGTGACAACATACATGGTACACTGATATGCACGTGCAACCTGTTTGAAATCGTTTTTAGGGTTCCGTAACCAAATGGCAAAAAAACGGAACCCTTCAGCTTCGTCATGTCTGTCTGTCTATCGGTCCTTATGTCACACCCTTTTTTCTCCGAAACTGTTAGCACTACACTATTCAAACTTTTTATGTATATGTATTCTGTGAACCGCTATAAGGTTTTGATAAGAAACTTGAAAAAATTATACATTTTAGGGTTCCCCAAAAATTGAACTGAAAGTGAAAAATATATTTGTCATCGAACAAATCCAAAAGTTAAGTAATCAGTGATAATTGATCAATTTTGAACTTGGTCATGATTGTAATTTGTTTTATAAAGTAGTATTATAAATAAGTAGGTAACGCCCCTTTGCAATACCTTATAGTATAGCATGTAATTTAAAAAGCATTATTGATTCTTTTCTATTCGATTGTGCGATTTTTTTTGTCTGATCGTCCAGAAAGTGTGAATAAAACACTACAGTTGCTGTGACTAGGTTCTTAAGCATTTAGGTTACGGTATTTAGTAATTTCACTGCTTTTCTTACCTTAGAACACGGAAAATAGGTAAACGGAAAGGTTTAGGTTTGGTTATAACCACATATGGTATAATCTAACCGTAACTATAACTGTGGTATACCATAACTGTTACGACGGAAAAAACAGAGATTAAGGTACCCACGCAAACCACCTTATTCAAGGTCTCCTTCAGCTTTGCCTCAAATTTAGTGTATTTTGCGCGCGACTTCGTCCACGTGGAATAGTTACTTTGGCCTAATGCTCACTTTATCCCGCTACTTCGTTTATAAAGGAGAGTTAAAACTGCGATACTCGTATCTCATAAGACATTCATTTAAGTTTAATGATGTAAAGGGCTTTTTTTTTATCCTCTATAGACAGACATTCGACCGCCATCTCACCTGATGGTAAGTGATGATGCGGCCGAGCATGGATCATACCTGCCTAGAAACAGCCTCTTCACTTTTGCCTTGAAGACGGCCAGGTTGTAATGATCGGGGAACACATAAGGAGACAAAGAGTTCCATTCCTTTGCGGTGCGCATTAGGAACGAGGCACCTTAGCGGGCTGTGCGGATGTGTGGAATGTCTACCACGTAAGGATGGAATGTTCGCCTCCGTCTTGTACCCCGATGGTGAAAAGGGGCTGAAGGAATTAACTCGTGTAATTCCATCGCACACTCACCGAAATGAAGCCTGTAAAAAACCGACAGCCGTGGAACTCTACGACGATGCTCGAGGCTTGGCAGCTTAGTCAGTCAGAGCAAGGTCATCAATGAGCCGCTCAGCACGCCTCTCAATCGAGTCCAAAGCGGCCAGTTGGTATTTGGCTGATCCATCCCATAGGTGGCAGCAGTATTCCATACAAGACCGGACTTGGGCTTTATATAATGACAGAAGCTGTCTTGGGGTGAAATACTGCGTGGCCTTGGAAAGGATCCCAAGTTTTTTAGCTGCAGTCTTTGCTTTGGACTCGATATATTGGCCGAAATTGAGATTGGCAGAGAGATGAACACCAAGAAGCTCAAAGCTATCAATTATTGCAGCAGGTACATTCCGGAAAGTCGGAGCAAGTTCGAATTTGCTCCGTTTGGTGGAGAACAGAAACGCCTGTGTTTTGGTAGCGTTAAACGTGACCAGATTAGCATCACCCCAAGAGGAGACTGCTTGAAGGGGCTTACCATGGCCGGGGGGACGGCTTACCATGGCCTCTCGACAAGACTGGATTTCTTCCTTACTGGCCCTTGCATCCGATAAATATCTGTCCGTAACTGTGCTGACATCCGCATACCGAATGATACCGGGCATAAGCAAATCATTTATGTGCAGCAAAAAAAGAGTTGTGGACAGGACTGATCCCTGAGGAACGCCAGCGTCGAACGGAAATACTTGTGATAAATAAAGTATTCATTTGGCTAAGGATTAATATCATATTTATGAAAACACCTTCACAAATAATCCATTATTTTACGAAAAAATTTTAGAATAAAAGAGTAGCCCCTAGCTAACCATAAAAGACAGAAATATGCTGTCGCGGACTTTTTTGTAGACCTTAAAAAGGGAAACAATACTCTCATACATAATTTGCGAAACTTGAACCGTTTACGCAGCAGAAGCTCCAAGAAGGAAAAAATCCCTTCGATTTCGTAACATTCTTTATTGCTATTCCGCATCTATTACTCGTAGCGTGATGATATATAGCCTTCCTCGATAAATAAGCTATCTAACACTGAAAGAATTTTTCAAATCGGACCAGTAGTTCCTGGAATTAGCGCGTTCAAACAAATAAACTCTTCAGCTTTATAATATTAGTATAGAGTTGGAGCTAAATAAATAATTTAATCATTATTATTTCATTACATTAAAACTGCTGTCTATAAATATGGATAATCTTTAACTACCTCGTATACATTTTTATTATCATTTGGATGGAAGGCAAAAATGCTTTAAAAATAATCATAGGTCCGTCTCGTGGTTTTATAAAACTGATTCAATTAATCTTGAGTTATAAATGGTGTAACTAAAATGACTTTTTTTTAAGAGATAGATTGTAACTAAGCTATTGTAATATTTTTATTTGTTGTGATGTTTTGAAATAAAATATATTTCTTTTTCATTTCAGCAAATGTACCATTCCGAACGTCAATAACAAATCTAGTTAACTAAAGAATGCGACGCTTAATTTAATGTAAGGCGTTAATGTTGGTATACCCTTTAATATACCGTGTTTTTATTAAATTAGTAAGGTGGCACGCAACTCACGAAACTAAGCATAAGAACAAATTTAGGTCAACTGACGCAGCTCAAAAATAATACGATTTACCATCGTTAAGATCAAACATCAAATAGAGCTTAGAAATTGTTGAGACAGTTAATTATTATCAATATAATTGAATATTGTTACACTGCTTTGCACTAAAGACAGCAAATTATCATTCGCGTGTAGCTGACATACGCTTAATGTTGGTAAATTATTAATTAGAAGCACAAACATCAAATTATTATAATAATAAAAAACAATAATATCATTTTCCGATCACAGATCAGATGTCTGAACATTGCTAATAATTGATTAATTAATACACTAAATGCAATGTCTGCCTGTTTATATCGTGTTTGCCAATATTTTAACAAATAAATCATTTAAATGAATATGGTTTCTATGGTTTATAAAGCACATATATTACTAATATGTTTCATGAAGTACTTTACAAAAAAAAACTTTTGGTACGGGATTCCAAACATCAAAAGTCATCATGAAACATCTAAAAACTAACTATTAAATTTGAAACAAAGTTTCGGAAGTATAACGGGTTCCATATAGGTAAGGCCAGCAATGAAAATATTTTTGTATAAAATTGAACTTATTTTATCTACTTTTACAATAAAAGTATTAAGTAAAAACAGTACAGAAACAATAAATTAAACGCCTTATCTAATTAAGGCAATTAAAATTCAATGGGACTTTCAAGTACTAAGAGTTAAGCTATGCTTACTCATCTAGTATTTTATTTAAAGGGATATTTCCATAATAATAATATTTTGCTTCAATCTTTCTGTGCTTTATACTGGATTAAACACTGACTGCTTTTAAAGCGCGGCAATTGATTGGACGCTTCGCTCGAGCTTAATTAAATTATTGCGAAAATGTGTTTTTTTTTTACTATGAACACTCGAGAACCTCTGTGATAACATGCTTTATAATATATTTTAAATGATCCAAGATAAGATAACCAAAAGATTAATTTACATGGATCTTAAATAGTTGAACTTTTTCCAGCGTTCGTGCAGTTGGATATATTTGGCCGGCGTTATACTGTACCATGTGTGTAACTACTGTACCGTGGACTAGATCCATACTGCTCGGCAACTTATACAGAACTCAAAAGAATAGTTAACCAGTCGCTGTGTATGGCTTTTGTGAAATAAATAAATAAATATCCATTGACATTCACATATCGCCATCTAGTCCCAAACTTAGCATTTGGCTTGTAATATGGCTGCTAAACAACAGATAAACATACTTATATATATTTTTTAAATACATACATATTATACATAGAAAACACCCAATACAAACAAACATGTTCATGCACACAAATGTTTGAACTGTTCGGGGATCTAACCCGGAACCCCTTACACCACGTGTCGTCAAAATACGAGAAAACCTGTGACTCCATCAGAATCTGGACTGTTCTGGGGGCTCATCAGACATATATGCACATATGCTGGATAACCTAAATGAATTTTCACCTCGAGTTGGACTTGGCAAATTGATAGACCTATTTCCAGCTGTGGACTGCGATAGGTTGGAGAGAATAAAAGAATGGTGCGTTGAACTAACATATTGTAACTCGGGTCAAGGACTTCTTATGGGATAAAAGAACTCGTCTAGGAAATATTTCTACCTCCTCCAATAAATGAGCTACCCGTAAATGGAAGTGGTTGGATATAACAACAGATAATATAAATGAAAAAACCTGTTTTTTTCCAGGATTGCACTAAATATCAAAAAATGAAGAATGAAATCATCATAAAATTACTGTAGAGGATTTATAATAATTATCCCACCAAAACATTCTGTAAAAAATCTAGCCAAGTCTCGATGGAGCTGCTTGATTATCTCTAAAAAGTAATGAAATCAAGACAAAGACGTGCCAAGTCTAAGGTTCCTTACTGCGATTACTTTATTATTATGGTAAATGTTGTGAGACTTGGCCGTTGAAGAGTACACAAGGATACAAAACCAGGCGCTCCATGACACCATTGCACCAATCTGTCGTCAGAACGCTAGAAGCTACCTATTGACGATAAAATTTGCCACTTGGAAAACGGTAATTCAATAAACAGTCAATTGTAGGCTTCATTAAGGCAATAACATATAAAGAATGTTCAACGGCCAAGTCACACAACATTAACCATAATAATAAAGTAATCGCAGTAAGGAACCTTAGACTTGGCACGTGTTTGTCTTGATTTCAATACTTTTAAGAGATAATCAAGCAGCTTCATCGAGACTTGGCTAGATTTTTTACAGAATGTTTTTGGTGGGATTTAACTTCTTTTTGTAGAAACTTGAAAGGAACATTGGACGGCCCATTGGGTATAATGGTTGAGACGTCGGCTACTACACCAAGGGATCCGGGTTCGATCCCCGGGCAGTACAAATATTTGTGTGCATGATTTTTGACATCGGATGAAGCGGCCCACCATGTTGAATATATATTGATTAAAGGCGGTATGTCGATCTCTTACAGTTTGGCTGGGCTCTTTTGTTATCTAAGCAGGGTCACCAGGTACTCCAGATTTTCGATTATCCAAGTTTTTATAGTTTTCCCTTTATGTAGCCATTAAACCCTAACTCTGAACTAAATTTCAGCTCTCTGAGTTAATGGGAAGTACTAGTTCTATTTAGATGATCATGAGTGAGCGAGTGAGTGTCTATCTGTCGAAAATGCGAAACTTTGCTTTCGCTCAACGTCGGAAATAAATGACCTACAGACTTGAAATTTTGGATTTAAAGTAAATTATTATATCTTACTAGATGACGAAAATTTCAGCGCTCCGGTATTATCCAAAGGTTCCCAAATTGGGGCCTCAAAATGCTGCGAAATGGATCCTGTAAAGGATGGTACGGCAGTGTTTGCTTCGCGCTCGACCTGGCGGGGGCGCTGCCGTGCCCCCAGATAATAAAATTAGTCGTATTACTACTTCTTTATGTCGTTTTCACTATGTAAATCTATGTATAATTAAGTTAGGTAAACATATACTCGTATTATTGACTAAATGCATAAGAATGTTTGAAGACTTAATAATAAACATGAATCAATCAGTTCCAATTAAGAATAAACAAGTTAACGGAAGAACTATTGGATAAAATATCCTCTAGGTCTCAAAATGGCCTGATATTAATGCTAATGATGATACAATGAATGTAACGTGGTTGCTAAATATGGGCTTTTCTATGCTAATCTATTCAGATTTGAATTTGAACATATTTTAAGCTGGAGTTTAAATTTAACCATCAGATAGCAACTGGAATATGCTGGCGTGAAACGTCTAAAACCACTTAGTACTGGGGCGATCAGGCTTTCATTTGGAAATAAAAAAACGGGTTTTCATTTTAAAGAAAACTGTTCCACGACTTTTAATTTATATTGATTTCAATCCATCAAATAGTTAAGCATCGCAGATTCGTTTCATAATCGAAAAACATTTAGTAAAAATATTAAGTTATCGATACAAATACACGGAATAACATAAAACAATATAGTATATGAGCGTCGTGGCGTCGTGGGTGGTGAGGACTGTCACCTTCCTACCGGGAGGGCTGAGGTTCAAATCCCGACACGTACCAATGTGTTTTCGAAAATATAGGTACGTTATCCGACGCTCTTACGGTGAAGGAAAACATTGTGAGGAAACCTTCATGCACGCCTGCGAAGAGATTTGAAGGTTGTGTGTGAAGTCGTCCAATCCGCACTGGGCCCGCATGGACGACTAAGGCCTAATTACCCTATACGGGTAGGCTCGTGCCCCTCGGTGGGGACGTTTAATAAGCTGATGATGATGATGAATATAGTATCGGAATCGATAGGACGGTTTCTATAACAACTTTTTATAGAAGTAACTTTCATCGATCGATGCCTATTGCAATATTTTCTTGAAAAAGAAGCATGCATGCATACTGCAGGCGTGGTGACTGTCACGGTACAGGCACTGCAGGGCTCCAGCACGGTCCCACGCGAGCTGATTATTATTTTATTTTATTCGGAATACCATCAGCACTAATGCAGTTTGATGAATTACAATTTGAAGTACAAGTTATGTCTAAGTCATTCATAGGAATTCGCAAATTATTATCATCGCAGATGGTTTACTGCTCACAACCTGTTCTTACTAGATGGGTTTAAATTACAGTATTTAGGGCAGACCGGGTATAAGAGACCTAACATCTGTTTTCTTGGGTGACGGGCACAGCGCGTCATTGGAGGATAATTACTGTCTATCAGTTGTTGGTCATGGTTAGGCATGTCACTTACCATCAGGTGAGCGTCAAGACCGTCCTGTACATATAACATTAAAAAGAAAGACAAGACGTGGAGTCGAATTTCCAGTGATTCGCTTCTGTCAATTATTTTTTCAGTTTTGTCGTTTTTGTTCTAGAAGAATTCATATTCTTTCTTTAACAAATGACTCCAATGTATTTCCGATGTATTAAAATTAAAAAAAAATTAAGCAAACCGAAACGAACATTGAAACAAAAATATAGGTAAAAAAATTTCGAGGTATAAAAAAAAGAAATAAGGATATACTCAGTTTTTAGATATTTCATATCAGAGGAAATGAAATTGCGATGTAAGCTTATTCTGAGTTTGTTTCATATTAAATAAAAAGTACTACGAATCATTTTCTGAGGAACGTAAATCATTTATGGGAAATGCGATAAAATTCTAAATTCCCCTAAATTACATTATGTTCCCTAGCAGTTGTCATCCATCTGTTAGGGATGGATTCACGTGGAAATCATAGGGGAAGCCTTCGTTCAGCAGCGGATATATTAGGCTGCAATGATGATGATGACATTATGTTCCGGGGCCTGTAAGAGGTGGTTGAAACCAAGATGCTCATCATCATTAGCATGGATACGGGGAGATTGCGCCATAACCCACCATGTAGGCCCCGTGCTGATTGGTGGGTGTTGACGACTAACCAATCCCAAGATTATAACAGAGGCCAATGACTTAAGGTGTTCTATGAAGTACATAATTATCTTTCTTTTCAGACAATCAAGACTCTAAACCCGTAACATTTTGACCGAAAATGTATTGTTTTTGTTGATATATCCGTTAACGGCGGTTAAAAGGTTATTTTACAATGCACCAATAGTATCGTAATTGTATCTCAATAATTATTTACTATGTCAAGGACTAATCTTATTAAAGTGTCTCAATTGTTTGTATTTTGAATTGGTATTTTATTAATTATTGGTCATCCGTTCGACAGTTGACATAATGGTTTGTATAACTAAAGATAGAATGAGCGCATTTGAAAATACAACACCAGGGCCTACAGCCAACAATGTTTTTTTTATCATCTCTAGACAGACATTTCACCGCCATCTCACCTGATGGTAAGTGATGATGCGGCCTAGGATGAGTCATGCCTGCCTAGAAACAGCCTATTCACTCTTGCCTTGAAGACGGCCAGGTTGTAATGATCGGGGTACACATAAGGAGGCAAAGAGTTCTATTCCTTTGCGGTGGGCATTATGAACGAGGCACCAAAGCGCGCTGTGCGGATAAATGGAATGTCAACCACGTAAGAATGGAACGCTCCCCTGCGTCTTGTATCCCGATGGTGAAAAGGGCTGGTGGAATAACTCGTGTAATTCCTTCACACACTCCCCGAAATGTAACCTGACAGCCGTGCCACTCTACGACGATGCTCGAGGCTTTGCACCTTAGCGTCAGTCAGAATAGAGTCCCCAACGAGCCGCTCTGCTCGCCTCTCAATTGAGTCCAAAGCAGCCAGTTGGTATTTGGCTGATCCAAATACCAACTGATGTTCTAACCAAATTGAGAAAAATACCACAAAGTGACTTTCATTATGCAGTCTCCCCGCGGAATTTGAACACACGACCCCGGGATCACGCATCGATATAAACCAATGCTTAATGCACTACACCAAAGAAGCAGCTAATAAAATCTTCGTATCAGTTTTATTCACTATCCCGAAGTTGAATAAAATTTCAAAGAAGCGCCCATAGTTAGAATGATGAATATTGCAGACTGAATCACCTGATTGACCGAACAGAAAGATGATTCCATGTTTCGGAGGGCTCGTTAAGTCGTCGGCCCCGGCTACAGTGTTATGACGGTAGTCGTTATCACCTAATCCTTATTAGGCCAGTGTGGTGGGTAACGGCCCAATCTGCCCATAACTATGCTGTGTGGAAAGGTCTGTGCCCTGTTGTATGCCGTATAGGCTGATGATGAACCATTTATCAAACATTTAGATTGATATTAATGCCAACCCGCTGAAATTTTAAATATTTGCTCTAAAACTATTTTAATGGAAACTATCGGAAGTTGTATTTAAGACATGTATGTATATATAGGGTATATAATAGAAGTAAAATTGACGTGTCAATTAGAACTCCGGCGAGCCCCTGTAATTTGTCAGCGACGACGGAAGTTCAACAAGCCTGGCTTTAACAATAACATCCAGTTTATTAAATCAAAGTGTTGCCTAATATCACTACAAATGATTATACCTACAGTGTTTATTACAATGTATTTTATAAATGCGTAACATTTTATTAAAAATGATGTTTTTTACGCCTAGTTTTAATTACACTTGGATTTTTATACATTTCGTTAGTTATTTATATAAAAGTGGCACAAATGGTTCGTGTAATTTTTCACACGTGTTGCTGACTTACTTGAACGTTGACTCACACGCAACCGTGTGTCTAGATAATGCTACCCTTATTCTATAACATATTTCATTTTTCCCCATTAAGATATTGTTTCGGAAAATAAACAACTAGGTATGTACAGTCAGCGTCTAATAGAAGGGGGCACTTATGGTTTCCAAATTAATAGACGCAACCAAAAAGTCTAAGTAAAGTATCGGTACTAACAATGTTCCCATATTGTTGTTAACATTATAGTCGCTCAAAAGATCAGACGTTTAAAAATCATATAGATCGGTTAAAAAAAACCGCCATTAATATGGTTACAGTCATCGCGCCACTGGTATTTAAGCACTATAGTGTTAAAAAATATGGAAATTTATTGAAATGGGAAGCTTGTAATAATACAAATGCGGACCCATAAGGATCTGAGAGCCATCCGTGGCTAATAGATAAAAGTCATTTCGAAAAAACAAAAAGGATAATTAATGATGGATACATTTAAGACTTCAGGATAAAAATCTGAGGCATGAAACAAGCACAATGTTGTCCGTTCATAACCTTTATAAAAGAATTTTCTTTCTCAACCAATCTACCAACTATGACATTGTTACTGTATTTTAATTCAAAATGTTCAATGGAAATTGTGCATGAAAAAAAAAGAAATTTTAATCACAAAATTCCTGTAAGTTGTTGTTATTTTAAAATTAAATAGAGCTTACATAAAGAGGTTCAAAAATCAACAATCGCGTTCCATTAAGTAGAAATAAACCCAGCAAAGAGCCTCAAAACTAAATGTACCTGTTCCAATAGCATATAGAACAAGGGAACATTTTCTGAGCATAATATTAGCACTTGAAGTAACAATGAACCTAGATAATAAGTGTTACGTTGTTTTTTTTTAATCAATAAAAATTTGAGTGCAAATTTGAGTGCAGGAAAGTGTTATTGTTTGTAGTAGTACTTAATTTCAATATTTTTAACCACAGTGCTTGACCTATGTTCAACATAAGCCTTTGTATTTAATTGTAAATTATTATTATGAAACATTCTTCATACATAATTTATTTTTTATTTTATTTGTATAAGTAATTTAATAGTTATTAGCAAGAATCTTAACCATCAATATTAAATAAAGATACCGTTAGTATTTCCTTCGTGACGGCAACTGTCGCAGAAGTGTGTGTTGTAATACTCTTTTAAATAAATTATATGTTTGAGCAAAAATAAAGTATACGAAATACTGTTTTCAGCATGCAAACACACTATCATGTGTACTTAAATGCTCACAAACCAGTAATGAATGCAGAGGATAGAAAAAGAGCATGTATTTATTTAATAAAAAATGTGCTGTTCATGAATTACATTTCAGGTATAAAGGTTAGGAAGCGAATGAAGTTGTTTAAAAGGAATTAGTGCAAGTAGTTTAAAAAATATGTATTTCAAAGAATAAATAAATAAAATACTGTTAATTTTTCTCAAATATTCTTCACAGACCTTTTATTCTTGAAAAAAAAGTTGGTAAGCTTAGTATGTGGATGCTTAGGAAGACACGTAAAATCGTGACTATCTTAGCAAAAGATCCTCGTATGCGATGCGAAATTTTATGGCTTTGGCTCTGCAAACTTGCTATGGTCTGTGTCCTAAAGTACGATGTCAAAGCTGGTGGATTGATTTTACTCCGTGACCGGTTATAATCTGTTAGTTTTCCATCTTTTTATGTAAAAAATGGAAAATGTAGAAGGATTCAGTTGGGTTGGGCGGATTCAGGAAAGTCTTCACGTCGTCGACTCCGCAATGCTTAAAAACAAAAGTCTTTGAGTTATGTGACCTACCTTTCAAAACATAAGCAACTGAGACATGAACACTCACTGCGGGATTGGTTCACGATTTTATCATCTTAAATATTTAAAGAAGGCTTTTGTAGTTGAATAAACTAGTGTAATGAAGAAGAGAAAGGCAAACTACCATATAATGGAAAGTAATATCGTTTAAGTATCTTAAGATACAATTTCAAACTTACGTGTAATAGCTTGGGTTGAAACGGCTAACAACCAATCCAGAACAAGTAACACCAATATGAATTTTCCGCAGTTTCGCAAACTTAAATGGAATAGATCGTACATTTTGCATTGATTGTTCAGAGCGATTTAATTATTGTAGAATGTATTTCATGCTAAAATTAATTATCTTGAAATATGCAATGTACTTAAATGCTCACAAACAAAATCAAATGCAGTTTCAAAATCATCGTGATTTGTTTAGAAATGATATTATGATACATGGAACACACTAGAATCCACTTAAATTTGTTATGTGCAAAATGTATAAAAGCTGTTTTTGGTGAAATACGATGTTGGGAACGTAAAAATGTATCGAGGTCCCGGCAAAAGTTTCTGACGCGCCAAAGAATTGTCGAACACGACCGACCCGAACGCTCGCTAGCAGTTTACTGCTGCAGCTGATTTGGACTAACTTACGAAAGGACCCACCCCCTTTGCCTATTCATGTCCCTCTCACTCACAGCGGCACGCATACTTTTTATAAAATAACCCCTGTTTTCCTAACTCTGATAATATTTCTAAGTGTAGATTTTTTGCAATAGCTCTTTGAGTCTGTAACCTGAAGTATAAAATAAAACTATATGATTTATTTGCTATGGAATAAATTATGTCTTACAAAATCCACAAAAAATTAAATATATTTCATCAAGGAAAGAAAATTAGCGCGATATTTGAATTCGTTCTTGCAATAGAAAATATACGGAGGAACACATTTATTTGGTACACAAATCCAAAACATAGCATAAAATTTAAAAATCAAGATAATATAAGGAGGCTTCACATTAATATAATAATTACATTTTATATTATATCATAACATATATGTTGACAAATCAGTTATTGGCAGTCAGCTAACGAGACATGAATTGTTGATTGTTCAGAAAATTTTTGATAACTCAACAATACCAATGAATGAAATTTAAAAATAATTGGACATGATATTAAGATAAAAACGATATTAAAAGCTAAAGTTTCAGCAACTTAAAACTTGTTTAAGTTTTTCGCTTAAAACTTTATTCAAACTTTTAGTGTTATGGTTGTAGTAAAAGGCGGCTTAAGGATAATATTTTATAGAGAACGGGTAGTACCAATTACTCATTAAACATTTATGGATAATACTGTCTACATCCTCCTGCCAAGCATAGATTTGGTGGAACAACCTCCAATATCTTAAAGTAGGCCTTAAGGTAGAGAACTGTCATGGCCTGTTATAGTTATAAATAATAAAAATCATTAGTTTGAAAACCACTTACAAAGGAAACCCATACTTGTAACCGCAACTTATCGAAGCCATACAACCACCCGTTCTCTAGCCATTGATTTTTGAAGATTTTTACATTAGGAGGCAGTACTAAAGGGTTATGTTATTCTGTATAGTATTAGTATTCAACTATAAAAAAGGATTTTTTAATATTAATTTAAAGAGATGAACTTTGATTGATAAATTGTAATTATATTATTATTAATGTTGCCTATACTAATATTATTTGTATTATTCTTATTAATGAGACTATTTGTGTGCTTCTAGAAAAGAGTCAATAAAGTTCCTGAAATTCAATTACAATTAATTTTGTTTCCCAGTAATAATAATGTCCGGCAAGTCGGCGCCACAGAATTGAGTTCCGCGAACGGCGGGGTATTTCCTTGCAACTCCCTCGCCCGTGCGGCCTTAAAGCCGTCATTAATATTTATGCATACACGTCTGTTGGATCGCCTTTCTTTTATTCCTCTATCAAATGCTTATATCGATGTATGCCAAATTATCAAAGCCAACGAATTAAATAACCTAATGGCAAAAATTATGAATCTGTTTCGTTGTTACGAGTAACGTACGAAAGTCTATCAGCTACGGACGTGTATTCCCAAAATAAAATACAAGTTATTTATTTATATTCAGGATATAAACAATATCATATCACATTAACAGGGCAATACTTCTTTGCAATAACATAAATCAATCAAGTTTCCACTAATAGTTAAACAGACATGTCAAAAAATGTAATATAAAATAATGTAACTAAAAAATCTAAACACAAATGAACAAAATTTTAGAATAACTATAACTCAAAATGTCAACATGGTATACACACAAAAGAAAAACTATTAAAATAACAATTACAAAGGAATCCAATTAAATTAATGATTGGATAGACAATTGTGAACATTGAGGTGTACCATAGAGAATGAAACTCAATAACATTGTTTAGTTCCTTTCTAGTAAACTATGTTAATGCCGCTTTTCTATCAATAATAGCATTAAGAATGAAAAACCTCATACAAACTAATAAAGTTTTTAAAATACGAGGCCCACGGATCAACTGGTGTTTGTGACAAATATGGAACCATTGGGCTTTGGATGATTTACGATTGGATTCAAACGAAAAGGATATCAGAAAGTATTACTTTCGCCAATATTTTAAAACCATTAATTACTGAATCTTAAAAAAACATTGATTAAATATTTAATTTTATTTAAATGTATATATAGATCAACCAAATACATCGTATTATATCAGAAATACGGTACGTACGAGTATTACCCAAGAACTGTGTAAGATGAAGCCGTACAAAGGTCTGTTCATAATAAGTGACTGTAATCTGTTGTGCCCACTTCAAGTTGTTATTGATTATTCTGATTTTGTGTTTCATTCTTGACATTTATGTTATTCGCTACTCGTAGTGAAATTACTGGGTAAAAGGGACCTAACATCTGTTGTCTCGGGTGACGGATGCAGTGCGCATAGATGGAGAATAATAACTGTACAATCAGTTGTTGGGTAACTTCAATGCCGCTATGTCATGGTCAGGCGTATCACTTACCACCAAGTGATTGTGCTGAACGCCCTGTTCACTTCGTGACATAAAAAATATACTAATATTTATGTATATACGAGAGATGAATGAAGGTCTCCCTTAATGATTTCAGACAAGGCAGTCTAAAGCGCCCTTCAATGTTTTTTATTTTGAAAAACGGTACCTCGTACATCCTTTAAAACGACTAAAATCAAACAACTTTAACGAAGAGTAAGGGTAATGCTAAAAGCTTTATTTTATTTAAGTTTTTCATGTAAGATCAAAATAAATTCAAAGACCTACTTTTATACACTATGCTACTGGGGTTGGTTTCCGCACTTAGTCCTTGAAGTGGACCAATGTGCGTAAGCCTAAGCAAGGCCTAATTAATGATTTTGATACGTATTTTCTAAAACTGTCCTTACCTTTAGTCATTCCCTGGCATAAGAATAAATATGTCAGGAATTAAGTTTTAAATTTAGTTACAAGAGGATATACTTAGGTAGATATATTTTAGTCAAACGTGCAATATGTAATGCAGATGAACTCATGTGAATCTGAGAATGAAGTCATAACGGCAAGCGCTCATTCCATATAGGGTGCCACCTAGCGTGACATATTGCTGAGAACTGCTGCGCTCTCAAATCTGTCAAGCGTTATTAAACTATGACGTCTATGATTTATGCACCCTTACGACAGCTAACATTGAGACTGTCGTATGCGAAGTTCTATACGAGACTCAGCTGAGCGGAATTATCTTTGTATTAACATATGAACATGATTTATGACATTGCCGAAATTAATTTGATATAAAATAAAATAACAAAAATCGGCGAATGTTCGTCCAGCAAAATGTTTCCCTGAAAAACATAACGCAATTATGCCTAAAATAGCCATATTGTTGGAATATAAGACACAAACTTGATTGTTTACCTTTGAACCATAATTCACACGTCAAAAATTTGTGTTCAAATAGTGCCTAATAGTGACGTACACAGTGCCCAAAATAAAAAAGCAGTGCTCTAATAACCCCACAGTTATGATAGGCTTCGTACACCGAGTATGCAGTATATTTTAATATTAATTTGTAAAACAACGATTTTCAATAAAACACTGTTGCAGCTAATTTAAAAAATATGTACGTATACAATTATTTTATAAAACGTGTTATTTTGATAAAATGTATCAATATTTAATTTTAACATTATTAAAAATTATATATCCTAATATAATGCTTTGGCTTTCCTCAAATTGCCCAAGTCTGGAATTGCTGTTTAGAGAATGAGACATGTTATAGTGGAGGTAATATATTTTTAACATAAGCACTCTCAACCTAAACCATTAACCAAGGCAACAAAAAGAAAAAAGTTGAAAGCTCTTTATAGATTGTTGATACCGGCAGGTTTATACACATCGAACAGACTCATTATCATTTATCATATCATTACACCATATGGGTCGTCTATTACAACACATTCCTATATATATCGGTTTTATATTGATTTTTAAAGTATTAGATGTGTTATATATTGTTATAGTTTTGTTTCTTTTTCATATACCGCACCCAATTTTTTTTTTAAACTGGTAGAGAATGCCTCTAGGCATTAAGTTCGCCTTTGTGCTGTTGTATTTGGTGCATAAAGAATAAATAAATAAATTCTTCTCTACTTTAACAATAAACCTGCATTGGTCAATGGAACGGGATCGATCGAATAGCAATGAATTTTATGTGTAAGCCCAAAAGAAATACGCGTAAGGTGGAAGGAACTACGAGCAAACTATTTCTTTTTTCAGAGAACAAAAGATCCTAACGCAACAAAACAACATTTATTGTTCATAATACTTTTCTCAAGTATTGATATTTTTATATTCAAATAATCTTCGTACTACGCTAACTAAATGTAAAAAACAAGTTTAAGAAAAGACACACTGAGGCAATCTTCAAGAATCCAGTAACAAGGTGTAATACTGACGAAGGGAACTGTTCAATTGTTAAGCAGTAAAACATAACAGAAAAGGCGCGTCGTTTTTTCATAAATGGCGAAGCAATTCGCAGTTTATTTGGCATTTAAGTAAATTTAGAGGATCCCTTCTTTGCTGGCATTTTGTTTTATGTGGCTGCTCGTTACCGGCGCTGGCCGGGCGTGAAGTTACGGCCGCGGCGGGACGGGGGATCGGCCAACCGCTCTTTCCACGCACGGCATTTACTTTCTAATATCCCGATTAGATTTCGGTATACCGACAGAACTAACTGCCTCCGTGGGCTAGTGTGCGCAGCGTTTGGCTGCATGATCCGGAGATCGTGGGTCAAATCCCGCGGAAAATGACACTATGCGATTTTATTTCGTATAAGAATGATTCGGTGTTTCGGAGGTCCCGTTAAGCCAGCTGTCCTAGCTACAACCTAAGAATGGTAGTCGTAAACACCTATCAACCCACATTGTTTTTATTTATTTATATTTATGAATATGTTATTTTATTCATAGATTTAAAGAGGTACACGACGTGGGGTCGACCCAGAAGGACTTATTCTAACCAAATTGGTAAAATCCTTCAGATTGCTGGGGCCTTCTTTGGTCAAAGAATAAGAATTGCTATTCAGGCGCCCTTTTTGAATTTGTTTCTTCATCTTTTTTTTATTAATATTATAATAATAATTTATCATAGTTTAACAAAAGTTGTGAAAATTATAGAAATATGCCTCAAGGCTACTGAATTGAAAAATTTTAGTTTATCCCTGAAATCTGCAATACTTTGGTGGCGAATGCGCGCGTCCGGACTATGAACGATGCCCTGGGGATTTCAATGGAAACTGCATTTCCCGAAATTTCCATGCTTTTCGGCTTCATAAAACAGAGTTGAATGGCCGAAAAACAAAACCGTATTGTTATCAAACTGCAATTTACTTTTAGTTACGCTAACTTAAATTTAATGATGGAATACTAGGTATGAATGCTGTAAACGAATGGTGATTACCGATTCACAGTTAGCTACTAAACTTACACAGCATCACATCACATCAGCTCATTATAGGGTGTATAGGCCCCATAGACATCCACGCGAGAACAGTGCGGGGTGGCCGCCTTCATGCGCAACCTTTAAATTTCTTCGTAGGCGTGCATAGGTTTCCTCACGATGTTTATCTTCGCGCGCGTCTCCCGAGACGACACATGTTAGGTCTCTTATACCCGGTAATTTTACTGGCTACAGTGCCCTAATCCCTTAACACAGAAGTGCAAAACACTTCTATTTTACGGGACGATTTCTGGTAAGTTATACCGACTTTTAAAAAGGGAGAATGGAAAGGTAAAGTAGTAAGGAGAAAATAACTTTAGTCCATCAGTAACCTAACTCATTAGGTGAAACAAAACAATGTCGGTATTGTGCAGAATTAGGTTTCTTTCACAAACGTAATTTGTAGTAACTTTGATGATCCATGTGGTGTAATGGGTTGAGACGTTGGCGTCGGGGTTCGATCTCCGGGCTGTATTAACATATTTTTGCATTGGTATGGGTGTTTTCCATGTATAATATGTATGTATTTACAAAAAGAAGTATATAAGTATGTTCATCCTTTGCTTAGTATCCATATTACAAGCTATATGTTTGGTTTAGGACTAGATGTCGCTGTGTAAATGTTAGTGGATATTGATTTTTTTATAATACAATACCTGGGTAATTCTCTGACCAAAAACAAAAGACATATCGCATACATAGTACATAGCTTGGGAATTGCACACGGTATCCTTAGTGTACTAGCAGTTTTATTAATACTCCAAATAAAAATATTTAGATAAACTTAACAACATAAGTTCGATGCTCCGATTCCATTTAACTGTTACTCATAAAGAAAGGTCCCTTGTCAATACGAAACTTTGCCCATGTCTTATCGAATCAATTACTTTAATGGCCAGAGAAACCTTTTTATATGTGTGTTTTAGTACTATCTGGCTCTTTGGGAATATCTTTTTACACAATTCAAAATGTTAAAGACTACACCCTTTATTTCATGCATAACATTACTATCAAACTTATCTAATGATAAACAAAATAGATGAGGCATTTCTCTCTCCCTCACTTCAACCTATCGCAGTCTGGTGCTGCCATAGGTCTCCCCCATTTGCACCAGATATCCCATCTCGCATTCCCCATCCAGCCACCACCTAACAGCCTTTCGCAAGTGGTCGGTCCATTGAGCCGGAGGGCGTTCTACACTTTGCTTGCCAAAAGACGGACTCCACTCTAGAACTCGTCTGCTCCAACAAGATACAGTATTTATAAAACTATAAAAATGTCTTTAATTAAAGAACACATCAATTTCTAATCCTGCTAAAAATTATTATATCTTTTGACTAAGCCAAAAAAATTAAGGATAATAATTCATTGGGCAATATTATACTTTTGAATAAACATCATTGCCATAAATAACAATGATTATAATATGACCACTGCTGTAGGTCCCCTTATAAATTCCTAGCGAACTGATTTTTGATAAACTTTCTGCCATAACCAGATTATCAGTCCATATGCTTGAGGGTCGACCTACACTCATTTAAGTATCCATTTTGTGAACGCAACTCATCTCGTTTCCGCCCAATTATCATCACCAGCTCATTATATGTTCCCAACGAAGGGCACTAGCTTAACCGTAAAGCGTGTATAGGCCTTAGTCAACCACGCGGGCCCAGTGCAGATTGGCTGACTTCACGCACAACCTTTGAATCTCTATCAAGGTGTGCGTCGGTTTCCTCACGATGTTTTCTTTCAAGGTAAGAGGGTCGGATAAACGTATATAGCATTATAATAATCACATCAGCTCATTATACGTACCCACCGACGGGAACAAGCATACCCGTGAAGAGTTTATAGCCTTAGTTGTCCACGCGGGGCAAGAGTCGATTGGCTGACTTCACGCACAACCTTTCAATTACTTCGTAGGCGTGCGCTGGTTTTCTCATGATGGTAAACATCATGTACAACCAACAACTTCACCGTAAAACCGTCGGATTAAAGTAGGTAAGTATAATTTCGAAAATTCGAAAAGACATTGGTACGTGGCGAGATTAAAACTCGCGCCCTCAAGTCAGGAGGCAATAGTTCACACCAATAATCCACCGACGCTCTATCAGTAATAATCAAATTACAATGACCCTTTTCTCACTCTCTTTCTACCTATTGAAATCCATTTCTGTACGTCCATTGGGCGTACAGAAATGGATTTCATAGGACGGCCTATGCTACGCTTGCCAAGTCTAGGCTTTCATTTATGCTGGAGCCACACCAATGAGAAATACCATTAACTATCGTTACAATGGGGGTTATTTAAGGTGTAGGCACCCGCGGAATTTGGCAGTTTCAAAATATTAAGTTATCGCAATAGTCATCGCCTTAATGGGCGTAATACGTTACCCGTTAGCGTGGCTCCAGTATAGAAAACTCATGTTTTCTTGTTTATCTTGATTTTTCTAATTCTCTTTGTATTTCCGTGGGAAGACAAAAGTTTTTAATACTAATGCAGGCTAATCCCTGCACAAGTATTAAATAAAACTTCAACCTTTTAGTGTTATCCATACTAATATTATAAATGTGAAAGTATCTCTGTCTGTCTATCTGTCTGTCTGTCTGTCTGTCTGTTTGTTACGCTTTCACGCCTAAACGGCTGAACGGATTTTTATTGAAACTTGGTATGTTGATAGTAGGTAGCCCAGAATAGGTTTTAGGCTACTTTTATTCCCGCTTTCACCCCACTCCCTCAAATGGGGTTGGAAGTTTGTATGGAACCTTCCGCAATTTTTGTAGTACGACGCTGAAATTTGGTATGCGGACTATATGTCAGAAACGAAAAATATGGCTTTTTTTTTCAAAAATCCACCTCAAACCTTCAAATAGGGGAGGAAGTGTCATATTCGATTTTTCGCAGTTTTAAGGTAGATTTTATTGAAACTTGGTATGTTGTTAGTAGTAACCTAGAATAGGTTTAAGGCTACTTTTTGTCCCGTTTTACCTCACTTCCTAAAATGGGGTTGGAAGTTTGTAAAAAACATTCCGCAATTTTTGTAGTACGACGCTGAAATTTGTATGCGGACTATTTGTCAGAAAGGATAAATTAGCATTTTTTTTTATTTTCAAAAATCCACCCCAAACCCTTCAAATAGGGAAGGAAGTATCATATCCAATTTTTTGCAGTTTTTAAGGTAGATTTTATTGAAACTTGGTATGTTGATAGAAGGTAACCTAGAATAGTTATTATATATATATATATATATATATATATATATATATGTTTTTTTGTAAATAGAAAATATATATATCCACAAAATTGACTCCAAAACCTTTTAAATTGGGGGGAGGGGGGAGGAAGGGGATCCGTTTTTGGAAATGGACTCCAAAACTTTTAAAGTTGGGCGGGGATTCCTATGTATAGTATTATATATGTATACATAATTTTCTTTACAAGTTACAAGTTTTTAACAGTTTACAAGGTAGAAGCTAAAAATAAGTATGATGGCTATTTGTCATGAACAATAAATCTTGCATATTGAAGTTTTGCAAACCGGCCCTTAAAGCCTTAAATAAAAAAGAAAAAGCAGTGTTGCAGTGTTGGAATTATTCTGTTTTCGTTAGCAAGTGGATGGCTCCACTTTCCTGGTAGCGAAAACAGAATAATTTTGTCATCCCGAATTTAACGCGGGCGAAGCCGCGGGCAAAAGCTAGTAAATTATAACACTAACAGGTTGAGGGAACTACTGTAAAAGTATAAATATTTTTATCATTAAACTACTTACTGCTAAGAGGGTTTTCACATTGACGTCAGCGTGAACTCTGCCAATACGAATATAGATACTGGCTAGCGCATGCTTCTAATAATTTAATGAAATGTAAAAATTCTAATTTAAACTATGTTTCCGAAATCGCACAGATGCATCAGAGTTTATAAAGCTGGGTTTATAAAAAATAATAATAATAACAATTGACGATTCAAAATTATCTGTAACAGATTTCTTGTAATAAAGTTTTTTTGGTTTGTTTGCTATCTGAATTTGGTATTCTGGTACAACTTTAATGTTAATTGTTAGAAATGGTAATTTTATAGAAGAATACATTGTCTTATGGTGTTACCAATTGAAATCTACCAGAAAACAGAACGAATGAGTGCACTATGACACAATAACGATCCTATTAGCATATTTTAAAATTAACAGAATAGCCTGAGTCGCATTCAGGATTGTTGAATAAAATATGGCGAAAAAGAACAAAATATTCAATTCACATTAATTACTATTCTACCATTGATTAATTAACTACCGCCATTAAGCCTGAATAATATATATTAACCCACCTCTTCAATTAAGCATTTACAACAATTTACTGCCAATTATTGAACGTGCTCATTATTTGCATGTTACAATGATTGCAAAGCTACAAAACGTATTTGACTAATTGTGAGCTCATAAAATAATAGCCAGCATATTTGTGAACTAATCGCACAGTCCGTATCCATGTCGCAGCTGCATACATTAGTACTTACCTACGAGTAGCACACATTGCTCATAGACTTTCGTCTTTAGCATTGCGGAATCGTTGACGTAACTTGCCTAACCCTCGAAGTTTTGCCGACCAAGTTAGGTGGTTTATATGATAGAAAAGGAAATTTTTATGATTCTGCTTTTCTTAAAGTTTTTCTGTTATATCATGACCCTTTGACCTTAGGGTAAATTAAATAAGTTAAACTTCCATTGATTAAGCATTTAACCTTACCTGTAAAAAACTACATTTATTGTTGAAAAAGGTATTATGGTTTGAATTTATGGTATCTTCCTTAAATTTCCACCCTGTCCAATAAATTCTATAGAATCTCTCTTCAACCTATCGCAGTCCACTGCTGGACATAGGTCTCCCCCATTTTGCACCAGATTTCCTTGTCTGAGCTTTTCTCATCCAACCTCTACCATCGACCTTTCGCAAGTCGTCGGTCCATCGGGCCGGAGGGAGTCCTACGTCCTACGTCTGCTCCAACGGCCTTTGGTTCTGCGACATACATGTCCAGCCCACTGCCACTTCAACTTGCTGATCCGGCGGGTTATGGCGGTAACTTTAGTTCCATTACGGATGAAATCATTTCTGATCGTATCCCTAAGAGAGACCTCGAGCATAGCTTGCTCCATTGCGCGTTGAGTGACTTTGAAACTTATGAAACAATCCCGCAGTCAGTGTCCATGTCTCAACTATGTATGTTACCACGAGTAGGACGCATTGCTTAAAGACTTTTGTCTTTAAGCATTGCGGAATTGTTAACATTCGGACATGCCGTAACTTGCCGAATGCCGCCCAGCCCAACTGAATCCTCCAAATAGCCTCCCTCCTGAAGTTATGCCGGCCAAGTTGGATGGTTTGGCCTAGGTAGATATATTCCTGCACAACTTTGAGAAGGACGCCATTGACGCATATTGGTTGTGGCATGAATTGGTAATTGAACATGACTTTCGTCTTGTCTTAATTCGGGAAGATTCGTTTAGGCTGTTCAGCATCTCAGCAAGTTCTTGCGATGACGATGACGATATCGTCAGCAAAACGAGGAGGAGAAATATACTATCCATTAACGTTTACGCCTCCATCAGACCAGTCCAGGGTCTTGCAGACATCCTCCGATGTGTTTGTGAACAGTTTCGGGGACATAACGTCTCGTGATTTACAGTACATCCCTCAAATATGAGGCAAATATATACAAAAATAAAATATTTTAAACCCTGAAAATCATATAAAACACTGTGATTTATCAATCAATATGCACTATATTACGAAAATTTCTATTTAATATGGGTGGTGGTGGTTCCACGGCGTGCAGTGTGGCAGAAGACGGCGCAGGCGCTGAGGGATAGGTGACGCGGGCGCACTGAAGAAAGTAGTACGAGCAATAACAAATTATCGGTTTGCTCAATACGATATTTTATGAAAAATCTTTATGGTATTTGGTTCCTTAATTTGAGTTAAATAATGGGTCCAATGGATGCCAATAATCCAAAATTCACCTGTATATAATGAAGGCTTAAAACGTTTACGTTATACGTACTCACTTATTAGATACCACCATATCACCATATTTAGTAGATGGCTGTCCCAGATTTAGCGCTAAGCACGCAAAAATTGCCATTATCTGAGAATTGACATTGTTAAATGTATAATCGCAACCTTTGTACTATATCTTTGGGATAAAATAAAAAATTCAGATAAACAAACAGGATTATATTATGTAGGTAATATTAATGAATACGGATTAAGTGAATTAATTTTTCTGTCTGTTGGTTTCGGTTAATAACTTCAGCTGGCACTTGCTGATATAACCAATGTGTAAATAATTACGAAGTAATATGAAAGGAGTAAGTAAGGCTACTCTATTTGCATATGAATCCGCGTTTCATCGTCATCATTATTATTACAGCCTAATAGATCCACTGCTGAACGATGGTCTCTCCTTTTGACTTCCACGCAGACCAAACCCCCAGAAGTCGTGATCCATCTGCTACCCTCCCCCTCAGTTCACCTGGTTGGGAACGAAATATGATGTTTTCTTACTATTGAAGCTCTTAATCACAAGCATCGTTAAAATTTTGTTTTAATGCAATCAGTGAGAATGTAATTTACTTGCCAGTTTGTAGAGGCCGCTGTAGATGGCCCAATAAAAACGTGACTCGATAATTTGTGCGAAAAAATTGTATTTTAATTACGTGCGCTCGCAATCTATTCAAATTGTCGGAACAGTATTTGCACAGCGAAACTCTAGCTCATTTTTTTTATGAAAAGGTAGTTCACAATTTTCTGTAAATACATTTATTTCTGCGTTTATTAATTTTTATTTTAAAACACTTCAAAAATTCCCGAAAATCGGATGTGCAAATTATTTATTATTATATAAAATTGATTATAATACTATTCAAAAAATCGGTTATATGAACGATTTACCTGAATCAGAAAAATATAAACTGTAAACCTACGTAAATTAAAATAGCTGTAACAGAAAACAGCCATTAATGATATATAGTATAGTATAATAATATACTATATATGATATATATAGTATATTTTTGTTTTCGCACTGTGCCACACATTTCTACTTGCTCACCTAACCGTTGTATCTCGCATCCTATAACTTAATGTGGTGCATGAAAGGAGCCTCCCCGAAGATATACCTGAAGAATCGTATATCGGGCGCACGCTGGCAACAGTTAGTAATTCCAAAAACTAACTAGCAAATTCTTTCACCAGGATGGCAAAAACTAAAACTACCAGACCAGCTTTAGAACCGGCTCTGCACGTAGTCTCGATCAACATCGAAGGTTTCTCAGAGACTAAGTCAGTTATTCTTGCTGAACTTTGCCGTACGACACTTTGTGATGTCTTGTGTGTCCAAGAAACTCATCGAGACGAAATGCAGAGCCGACCACACATTCCTGGTCTTACGCTCATCGCCGAGACTTGCCATCCGAAGCACGGTAACGCAGTGTTTGCTACTCCCGGCGTGAGCATAGTCTCATCGAAGAGCTCAATCCAAGATGAAACTGAGGTGATAATGTTAAACCTTGGTTTCTGCACAGTCACCTCTGTGTATAAACCGCCTGAGTCCAAATTTAGCTTCGAGCCTCCGGAACTTTTAAAGCCTTTTTAGTGATTTTAATAGTCATAGTACCGCTTGGAGCTACAGTAATACGGACCCTTGTGGTCAAGCTGTAGAGGTTTGGGCCGAGTCTAATGACCTAGTTCTGGTACATAACCCAAAATTACCGGCTTCCTCTAGTAGTAGCCGATGGAAGCGAGCTTATAACCCAGACTTAATTTTGAACAAGAAAAGTGGATGAATGTTGTCACAAATATAGACTTGACACATAACAGTAAGAAAGCTTGGAATACAACTCGGAAGCTCACAGCGGATCCTCCTCCTCCTTCATCCCCTGGTCGGGTATCTGCAAATCAGAAAGCCCACCAACTTATAATGAATGGTAAGTCATCAGGTCGACTTGCAAGGATCCCGAAACCTGGCAGATCTATGGAGTCTTGTGATGCTATAAGTAGACCATTCGACCTTGATGATATTATCATATCTATTAAACATCTAAAATGCGGTAAAGCTTCAGGAGTCGATAACATTTCGGTGGAACAGCTTAAACATCTTAGCGCTGTTGCTGTGTCTTGGTTGTTCCTAATGTTTACCGACTGCCTTGTGTCTGGTGCGATACCTCGCCTTTGGAGAAAAGAGACGTCGGCTACTACACCAAGGATTCTGCGTTCAATCCCCGGGCAGTATAAACATTTGTTTTCATGAACATGTCGGTTTGTATTGGTCTAGGTGTGTTCGTATAATATGATTTATGTAGTCACAAAAAAAGTTTTAAAAAAAATATGTATATCAGTTGTTTATTCACCATATTACATGAAACATAATTTTCTGTCATAACATTCGACGAAAAATTAATTTCTTAGGAGATAATTATCGCAGTATTAACTTACGCAAACAAACGAAGTAGCGGATTAGCGTAAGCCCAATGTCACTATTCCACGCTTCAAAAGGCGCGCTCAAAAGCTAGTACATTATAAAGTTCACCGATAGCCCAACACCGATTTATCGAATGTAACTAAGAAATATCAAGAAAGGAATATATTTCCCATTTGAGACATAAACATGGCAAAGAACGTGTATATTTAAGGTAACATTGGTATATATCTCGTATTACAGGACAGGGACGAATTCGTAAAGGTTCATCCCTACCTTGCGCGGCTTATTTCTCAACAATCGTAAAATATTTCACAGGCATGATCCAACGCAACGGAGTATCTTGTTAATAGAAGCGTCTGTAAGTTAGCAACGCATTTCTTCTTTATATTAAAGTGAAAGGAACCAACAATGCAGGCAATAATTACTAGTAATGCCAATTCACCAGTTATGCAAAATGAGAGATCGCACGATTGTTACATTACAATAAATAAACTTGACGTGTGGATAAAAATCATTTTATCAAGTGATTCTATTATATGTAGTAATGGCTAAAGGGTACATATGCCGGGTTAAAGGGTACATCCTTTAACCCGGCACACAGCTATTGAAAAGCGATCCTGATAATCGGCAACTATCAAATTATAACCATACATACATATCCTCGTATAATATGTAGCTGCAACTGAACTAGCGGGTAGGCTAGTAGCTCGTAACTTATAATCAGTAGTTACGATTTAATCCTTATTAATGTTTAGGTACCTATAGGGTTTTGATACCGTCATATAAATACTGTGATGTTTTTTCGCGGAGGCGATTGCTTGTTATAAAGTGATCGGACGGTCAGTTCGCTCACCGAATGGTAAGTGACATGCCTGTCCATGACCAAGCGGTATTGAAGTAAAACAAACACAGATTATTTTTCGTCAACACAACTAGAAAGTTCGGATCCCGAAACACAAAAGTGCATAACACTCCTATGTCGCGGGACGATATCAGGCACCGCGGTAGTACATTAAAATTTTTATTTATTCATAATATTGAATTTAAGTTATGCTGTTTTGAATAATAAATTTTATACCACGTGATAAGGTGTGTGTTCAATTACTTATTGGTGTTTATAGCATATCTTTAATTGAGATCTGTTATATTTGTCTGTAATATCTGGTAATACCTGAGATTAATATATACTCAAAAAATAATTCAAAAATTTTGATACTATTAGTTGGCATTATGAACTCCTTGTTGTATTCATTTTTCCTTTAAAAAAGTTCCATTATCACTATTATACACTATTCTTCAGTGCTAAGTCCCGATATTTAGGAGTAAGTAATTTGTTAAAAGATTTGTAGTCAGCCTTTTAAATTGATAATTGACGACCCATTTGGTGTAATGATTTAGACTTCCACTACTACACAAAGGGTTCCGAGTGAAATTTTGTGTTCATTAACATGTCTGTTTGTTTGTTCTTAGTACCCTTTAGTTAGCTAATGCTTAGTTTGGAACTAGATGGAGTTGTATGAATGACGGTGAATATTTTATTTATTTTGCATTCAGTCTTAATTTTATTTTTTGTTATATGAAAAACTATATTAATATTATTTTGCATATCCAGAATAAGTATGTCCCTGTCGACGCTCGGATAACCACTTGAAAACGTAGCGAGCTCCCAATTTGGTTCGTAACTGCAACTGAATGTTACTATACTCTGGAACAAGCGGAGATTGAACTGTGAATGGTTGTTTCTCGTAAACTTCCTCTTGTTATGTGTTTTAAGAGCTCACGCCCAATTTATGTAAATACATTTTATTTTTATATTACGCCATAGGTATCGCTAGTTACAGTGAGATGACATAAGATTAAAAAACAACTCTCACCACTCTCTCTCTCTCCCTCTTTAGTTCCGGATTGCGGCTTATGGACAAAACATTGAGTAAAAAAGGGCGCTCTCGCATTAAACTAAAACTGAAGTGGGCCCTAGATCCTACAATGCACTGACACAGGATTTTAATTTATACATACTATATATGGTCCTTTACATCGATTGCAGACGATTTAAACATTGTCTAGGAAAGACACCTTTTTTCGTAACTATATAAGCCGATTCGGGAACGACACATACGACCACATTTGGCGCAAATGTGAGGCGTCACAAATGGATATTGAGCATTGTGGTGTATTTTTGTTAAGATTACTATATGGTAGACTCAGTACTGAGTCATCTATGTAGGTATCGCCTCATTGCCAGATTTGTCCCGTATTATATGAGTGTTATGCACTTTACCGGGGATCAAAGACCTAACATCTGTCGTCTCGGGTGACAGGCGCAGGGCAGTGTTGCCGGATTGTTTTAATGCGATAAGTGAACGGGACGGTCAGTGCACTCACCTGTTGGTAAATGCTACGCCTGACCATGACAAATGTAGAGTTATCAATAAGTAGTCATTATTTTCCATCAAGGGCTACTCCTAAAGGCCCTTAAATATGCTCATGGTTACTCGATGCGCCATGAGGAGGGCTGAGTTTGGTGTTTTACTTCATAAGCTTATTCGTACGTAAAAACTTCTGAATTTTGATTTACACAAAGTAATCAAAACAGAGGAGAAACATTCCTTGAAAAAAAATGAGCTGAAGAACTTTTATAAATCAATTTAATATCTCGTATCTAGACTGCTAGCTTTCTAAATGTGGAAATAAGATCGCTGTAATATCCCGGGGTCGTGAGTGCTTTTAACGATTTTTCTTATTTCATTCCTTTAAGCAAATAATGCCGGGAGCAGGAGTCTGATAATTGATTTTATATTGTCTGTTTTTATTAGTCGTACAGGTAATCTACTTACATATACTGAAAGTTACGTATCATTACAACTAAACTTCTACTAATGAGCTATGGTTGTTACGCATAATTAAGTTCACATCTCCTATTATAAAACAGTAGTTCAGTAATAATACTCAACTACTATTCTGTAATTCACATAGTTTTGGTAATAACAAAAATCTATGGGACGGTTAATTTAATGGTTGTTTTAACTACTGGATGTTTTAGCTTTGTAATTGACGACTTTCTTACTGTTTGTCAAATTTCTATACATATTGACCATACATAAATACACGGCTGACACTGCCATAAGACTCTGAATTTGCCCGCTCGGCTCACGCGTTGTAGTTATAACACAAACTTAACCCAACCAATAAATATTGATAACATCATGTAGTCAAGATCATAAGGAAGACTAGTACCATGTAGAATGACTACTACTATAATGTTCTCTAAACATATTTATCTACAAATATCGTCACTAGATAAATCAAAAGTAAGCTGATCAACCCTTCATTCAATCAACCTTAGTTTTATTAATTATATTAATCATCATATGCTACCAAATGAGTGGCATTCATTGCTATAGCGATTGAACGAAGTTATTTTATTCAAATTATGTATGGAATTAGCTTACTCCGTTAAAAAACACATGGACTCCGCTTTACTGCGGGAGAATATCTTAAACCGCGGGTAATATCGCGAGCATGGCTAATCTATACTAATATCATAAAGCTGAAAGTTTGTTTGTTTGTTTAAACGCGCTAGTTTCAGTGTTAGATAGCTTATTTATCGAGGAAGGCAATATATCAATAATAGGCTATACATATACATCATCACGCTACGAGCAATAGAAGCGGAGCTGCAATGAGCAATGTTTCAAAATCGAGGGGATTATTTTTCATACTTGGAGCTGCGTACGCTGCATTCTCACAGAACGTAACATCAGGGTCGTTGTCGACGGTGAATGCTCAGAAAATTGATCTGTGAATTTTGGTGACCTGCAAGGGTGTGTACTATCGCCCACGCTATTTCTTAGATAATATATGCGGATGACAGCATGGCTGATGCATCTTATAGTGGCCGTGATAATTTGACCTCGGGAAAACAGCACCGTGTGCCTAAATAGACTTGTGTCTAAAGTTATGCCTATGCTACACGGAGCCTCTGATTGGGGCAAACGAAACCTTGTTTAGTTCAATCACAAAAAGACAATTATGCGAATTTTCCACAAAAAAAGTTATGTGTTCTTTGTTCCTGACTCCAGCAGCCAGTATCGGTATTGTTTCATATAATTTAAATCAGTTAAACGTCCCCACAGACATCTGAATATACAAAATCTGTGGCATCCCCTATGGGTTCAGAAGGAAGATTATTTTAGGTGTCACGTAACAAATCAGATGTTTAGTCAAACTTTATACTTTACCTTAAAGGTAAAACATACACGTTAAAAATAATAAAGTACCATTAACTGTTAATAATTAAAGGACAAAATAACCTTTTGCCTGTTCTGTACTACCGTGTATGTTATTCTAAACGAACATACTATTTAGTAATTTAATAATTTTGATGGCACAAACAATACGACTAATGAACACACGATGAATGGAAATGCAGTGAGCCCTGACAAATCGTGTTAGTTATTTCAATGAAATCACATCATACAATTTATCACAATACAGGAAGCCAATGAAAACTTCATAAAACTAAACTAAACAAATTAATATGGATTGAGTTTACTCCCCAATTTAACCCATAAATATGTATAGAAGTCAATTTAAACAACAAATGCTATAAAAAAATATACTGTATTTGATCTTATTTGTAAATCGTATTTAATGCTCTGGAGCCGTAAAGACAAGGGTTGATTGGAAAAAGGCTAACTTCAGAAGTAGATATCTCATCAAGCTTTATGAAATTTAAGAAAATGTTTATTTAAGCTCAACACCACACTTGGGCCTCAACCCCACTAATTTAATTGATAGTTCGACACCATTACGACACTTTACATCGAACTGTTAAATTTGGTATTCTATTATAAGTTTCTGATCTAAAGTAGGTAACGAAACCGCCAAGCCATACATATTTACTAATATGTAGATTTTGTTGAAGAAAAGAGTGAATGTGGACCAAGCTTCTGAATTTACAAGACCTACGAGTAGATTCAGAAGCTTGGTTCTACATGAGATCTGATATCTTTTTCACAGCCCAAACCTTATGTGGTCGTCTTGGCAACATTTTATTTGAAATTTTTTTGGTGGGATATCTTATTCCGCGAGTGACCACATGGGGCACAACTAGCACTTGATAACACTGCATACGAAATTCAAAGTGAAATGAATCAAAAACTGATTAAATTATCAAGATTTTCCCATTAATTTAACCATTCAAAATAAAAGTATCGCGGTATCCGATAGAACAACTGATAAAAGCAATATGTCCACTCGTCCTTAGGGATTGCTTCGACGGCCTTTTGAAACGTAGCCACAGCTTCCCTAGCATCCATTAAACGGTTGTCCTCGTCGTTTTTCTTGAACTTTTTGAAATAAATAAAAATCGATAGGTGCGAGATCGGGACTATGAGGTGGATGGCCCAGTAGTTCTACGTATGAGGTTGCCATATAATCGATCGTTTGCCTAGCGGTGTGCTACGAAGTATTGTCATGGTAAAGACTGATCCTACTGCGCTGTCGTCTCTCATGCACGATTTCCAAAACACGTGAAACACACAAAAACTTATTACTGTACTGACTCTACAGTAACTATTTCGATCCTCCAAAACAATTGTTCCTCTAAAAAACGAGGCCACCATCTTTTATTCCACGCTTGGACCTCTCTTCACTGTTGTTGGCAACTCCTCGGTAGAAAACAGCCACTAAGCTGACTGTCTTTTAGTTTGGAAAATTCGGGATCTCTAAGTTTCGTCTTCCGTAACTATTTCAAACACAGAATTTAAGTCATTCATGTATTTTACGGCACGAGTATCTGCTTGTAACTCGGAGGAATAATAATATTTTTTAAGTTTTTTCTATCCCGGTTCCCGGTAATCTCTGAAACAGCTGAACCGATTTTGAAACCAAACTTAGATGGAGACAATTTAACCTCTAAAGTTAATTTTATTGTGGGATATCCATGAAAGATAAACATATAACATCGCAGAGATTTTGTAGAAATGTTTAATGAATACGATACTCAGTACATTATTTTGATAAATATTTTAGGGTTTAGCCTGGGTTTGCAATGTAGAAGCGAAAAAAATTAAATTATTTACAATATGCGTTAGAAACCTCAAAAATAACAGTATGTGTCCACTATTTACATACAAATAGTGGACACATGCTGTTATTATTATACATACAAACCTTCCTCTTGAATTACTGTATCTATTTAAAGAAACCGCATCAAAATCCGTTCTGTAGTCTTAAAGATTTAAGCGCACATAGGGACTGAACAAGCGACATTGTTTTATACGATGTAGTGAAGTCATATTAAAATCAAAAACGAACACTACCGAATTATTATATACACGTATTTGATTTCCACGTAAGTAATAAAGGTTTCCCTATTCTTTAGTTCAGATTACCGTCTAATTTAAAAAGTCGCTATGTAAGTTTAGCCCGCGGTCCAATCGCATGTTTGCATGCTACACACTTAACCATTAATAAGTCAAAGTTCAGTATAGTTTTAGTCTGTATACCCGGGTCATAAGGTCTAAAATGTTATGGAGTCTGTATTTGGCCGTTGCCTAATTAAAGGTTAACGGGACTAAATTTATTTACATGATTTAACAATCAAATAAAACGCAGTTTAAGAATCACTGAACCCTTTATTTGTATATGTAGCAGAAAAATAATGTATACATCTGATACAATAAATTGAAGTGTCTGCCTGAATATTGAAATAACAGTTTTTATTAATATATATTAAACGGTACATACATCATAATAACATTTTTAATTTTTTTGTCTGTCTGTACCGGGTAATCTTTGAAATGGCTGGACCAATTTTGATATGAGATAAACTATACAGACTTTGTTTTCACATAGCCTACGTTTTACTACGTTCACTACGTTCACTACGTTTTACTGAGAATATTGAATACCGCAGCCCAGAGCGAGTATTAAATGACGGCAAAAGCGAATACAAATCGGATGCAGAATGGAGGAGCACTTAGATTAAGAACCATTTTAAAGGGAAACTATTTGAAACAAATAAGAAATCACATAAACCTTACGTCCACATGTTACCGTTCCGTCTCTTACTGGACCATAACTTAGAGGTAGATGGCGCTGTATGAATGTCAATGGTTTTTTATTTATTTATTAAGGGCTTACTGAACTCTGTAAAAAATCGTCAATATAAATAAAACGAAATTTAATCCGTTACAATTGGTTAAAACGTCGTTGGCTCATTGGTGAGGACCGTTTCCTTCCGATCTGCAAGGTGTAGGTTCAAATCACGGCACGTACTAATGTATTTTGGAATTTCGAAATAATACGGTGAAGGAAAACATCGTGAGGAAGACATTCAATGGTTGTGCGTGAAGTCGGCCAATTCGCACTGAGCCCGCGTGGACGACTAAGGCCTGTACACTCCTTACAGGTAGGCTCGTGAGTCGTGACCCACGGTAGGGACGTATATGAACTGATGATGATGGTATTAAAGTCAATAATATTGTTTAATCACGCATTTAATAATTTGACCGCCAATTAACCGCCTGACACAATAGATTATCTATTGTCTGGATTCCCGGCTTTCAATGGGTTAATAACCGACCATAGATTTAGAATTGGATATTTGACACCACTAATCGTTGACGCACTTTTTATGAACTGTCAAAAAGGAACGTTTCCATATATTTTTTATGAGATTAATGATATGTGACGTCATTCCTCACTACCATCAATTGACCTAATATTTATTGGTTTCAGTGTATTGAAAAATACCATATTGCATATAAATAAAAGTAATAAAATCAATGAAACGACATAAAAAATAAGGTGTGCTTTTATAAAAATAAAGTTTGGTATTTTATTGCGGATGGTTGAAAATACCGAATTGTAGCGCGCACTGTTCTTTGACCGACCATTGCGATGGTAGTTCAACAAGCCGCTTAAACTTAACGAGTACTGGTAATTAATCATCATTTTTGTTTCAAATGTTTATGACATTGACTTGTGGGGAGCAAAGAATTAACTTTAAGTACCTACATGCTTGATGATACATTGTCCAGACACTATAATTTTGAAAGACAGGATTTTTAATTAATGATTACTAATCATTATCACAATACAAGTAGAGTACATAAATAATGCACTTTCGTTAATTGAGATGAGTTCTTGTTTAACTTTATAGTTAGCGGAAGTGAAGTCGGCTAATCCGCATTGGGCCCGCGTGGACGACTAACTCGTTAAGCTCGTGCCCCTCGGTGGGGACGTATAATGAGCCGATAATGATGATGATGATGATACGTTCTATGATTCAAATAATGGAAAAGCAGTTTTATCTGAGCGATCCCGGATATACTACCATTTTGCAGCTTATAGGAGATTGCGTGAACAATGCATCAAGTTCTTCTGTAAGGTACAATCTCGGTGTAATGTAATTGGAACTGAAACGGATTTGTATCACTTAGTATTATCTTCTTTTCATTTTGTTTTGAGAGCTTTCATTTAAGTGATTCACGAATGACTTCCTGGCGTCGAAAGCATGGCTATGAAATAGCCTCGAAATAAGTTTTGCCTGGAACAAATATATTATTGTCGGGATTTGAACCTCAGCCGTCCCGGTAGGAAGGCGACAACTCACACTATTGAGCCACCGACGCTCGAAAATAACACGCTTTTCCAAAAATACTTAAACATCACACAGTCGGTTCAAGTGTCGTTTCGCTATAACTACGAGTATGTTAACGATCTTTGTAACATAAAGCTATGTTATTTAAGTTATTCCACCGTATAATTTTCAACGACTATTTCTAAAGATGTATTCCTCCTGCACTCTTTGAATAAAATAGAGAAACCTCTGTATACTTGGAATTACGCCCGTGTTTTGCGTCACAACCGGCTTACTTTGAAGGTGGAAAGAAAAATAAACAGTCCGGTAAAGGAGCAACATAAAAGTTTTACACTTGGGTATATTTTCCTACAAGTCCGCTTTTCATACATTTTCTACGGTTCAGTTTAAAATTTATTTAACACCAAAATATCTTGAATGCTGCAATAATGTTTCATATTTCCCAAATCTTAATACGTGGATCAATTGGAGTAAGACTAAAGAAAAATAGTCTGAGCAGTAATTTCGATATAACACGTAACAACCAAGCCTAAGGGGCTACAGCTGTACTATACTTGGTACTATGCGTGTATATCTTATATTAAAGCTCTACTTTGATAAATGTATTATGAATGAATGACTTGTATTTACCAAGGTAGATATTTTTTTATTGTTGTTTACCTCTCAATAGGATATTATGAGGGAAGAGGGGATCACAACTTCCAGTAGCCTAACTTACTTCGCAAAACAAACATCATACTTTTCACACTTCACCTTGATAATAAATGAATTTGATATTTTTAAAGTCTGTGGTTTTTATTATACTATAGTTTTAACCGTTTATTCTCTTCTTAATAGTTTCCATTAAGATTATACTTTCTATTCAGTACCAAATAATGTAAACTCTAAAGCTTTAAAATTATAATATACCATTAAAATTTAAAAAATACTTTTTATTATTACAGACATGCCTACATTTTATATCAAAATGATTCTATAATGCTTTACCTGGAGGTACTGACATAAGCGGGTTGGGTTCACAAGTTTCAAGTTACTTTACAGGCAGTGTAGAAGGACTCTAAAGAAGTCAGCAGATAAATTATTTTATCGGGAACGTTTTTTAACCATGGAAACTGAAGATTGTCGTTATTGTGTTTTCAATTGGTGTTTTTTAATATAAGTATTCAATTATTTAAAGTAATACAAATAGTTACATATGTTATGGTTCAACGATAATAGAAAGCAGTCATGAGGACTGAGTATAAAATATTATAGTTCCCTATAATCAAAGTGGTGTACATTCAACTCGACTAACAAACGTCGATAATGTAGGGTCAACAACTGAAAAACAATAAGAAATAGAAGAAAACTCATTAGTCACGCGACCTAACCCCAATGCCGTTACAATTGCTGTTTGGTGATTCGACACCGCATGTTCATTTTATATTTGTTTCATGTAAAAGAAAAAATACGTTTTTTAACAAGCTATCATTTATAGCGATAAGAAAATATTGTCTATTTTCATGTTAAATTATGAAAACGTGTATAAAAAAGTAATCAAACATTAATTTTATGTTTAAAAAAGTTAATAAATAAGCCAGAAGTCAAACATAATTACTAATAATATATAGAATTTTTCGAAGTTAGGGTCGGTAGAGTTAAACTGGGTAGATTCAGAAACTTGGCTCTACTTGAGATCTGATAACTTTTACACAGGGCAAACTACATATCTGGGCAACATTTTACATGAAATGTTTTTGTTGGGATTTCATTATAGATTTCATGCAAGCCGTGTAATTCACTTCATGAAATCCTACGAGCGTGCATTAACATGTAGCCATTTGAGTGCGAATGCAGCTCGGTTTCGCATTGATTTGATGTGTGGCCTGAAGGTTACACCACGATCAAGGGTGACATGGTATATGTATTAACCACTATTTAGTAATGTCTTGGTTTTATATAATGGTCATAATTTGATTGTCTAAAGTACACGTCTGTCAAATTCACATCGAAAAAAATACACCTCAACTTCATTTTTACACATATGTTAAGTTACTCTCCAAATATATATATATATATATATATATATATATATATATATATATATATATATATATGTTAATGTGTAAAATATATGAATGTAAACATTATAAAGTCTAGTTTAAGCTTACCTAAGGCTCATTTCATAAATGTTTAACATTCTACGTTCGTTGGACTTAAGACCTATCTACGTTCACCACTTATGCGAAACGTCCATCCTAAAATAAACACACGTCACGGTTAGTTACGAAACATAGCCCTGTTAACCATTCGCGAAGAAGAACAATAGTTTTGCTTTTTAGTACAATACAATTCACAATAGCTTTTGGGTCTAAAAATAATCTCTAGATTAACTATTTATAGCAGATAATTATGTATAAACCTGTTTTCCATAAGTCCGATAACATTTAGACACTAGAAATAATGCTGTGGAATACAATTTATTAACAATTTATCACATTATTTTTTTAAACAATACACTATGACATTAACGAGAATCCTTATTCAAAAGGAAACATAAAACTTCGTAAATCTCAGGGTAACTTATTATATAAATATGGCCCTTATTTATAGCACAAACTTGGGACTTAATCCAGATTAAATTCATGATAAAACATGGATTGCATTTAGTAAAGAAACATTTTCATGCGATTTTATTTAGGAATAACAACATGTTATAAAATTTAAAGCATTATCAAATATTTTCTTGAATTTTTCAAGTACTTATAGGTATTGCAACCTAGCACGCCGATTACATCTAATGTTACATGCATTTTTAGAAATGATTGCCGAATTAGATAATATTTAGTCTATTTTATGGAAGAAATAAATATTCTTAAATAACGTTTCTTCTGACTTCATATAACTGTATATTAGCTACGAAGAAAGTAGTATACTACTTTCTTACCTCTTAAATTAAAACAAAACAATTTTATCGCACAAAACCTTCTAGAAGGTTAAATACCAAAAGTGACAAATAGGAGAATAAGTTACTATCAATACTCGCAACTCGCAAAAAATAAGTTAAATATCACAACACACCAAAACTTTAATATAGAAAACGTATTCATGTACGAGTATATACTCGTAGTATAGGCCATGTCTCTTAGACTGAAAGTAAAAAAATGTTCTCTAAAATTCATAAAACTGTAGAGAGCTGGTCATCCTAATGAGGTTTTAATGCGTTGGGAAGAGAATCCAAAGGCTTATCACTATCAGGACCAGTATAACTCACATCCTATCATATATTGTGCGGTCATCTAACCGACTCTCTAAATGCATTCTAAATTAAATGAAATTATTCGATTTAATATATTTCTAGTTCGAAATAACCCACACATTCAGCGGACTTATGTTTCGTTAATAGTGCCGACGTGTGCTTATTTCTTTAAAATAATACATATTAATACAATTTAATTAATTATATTATATGCTTTAAAAACAAAGCAGAATTTAGGTAATTATATACTGTTTCACTATACATTGGGTAATTGTGGGAGTTGTATGATGCCTAGAAAATAATATATATTACAACATTTTAAACTCTGACCGCATAGTAGTTCATATTTGTTTTTTTTTTGTATTCAATCCGGAACATAACACACTAATAGGAATTAAATTTTTGGAAAAGCTACACAAAAATGTATGTAACGTTGTTATAGGTACAGATTAAAAGGTAAAACGAATAAAATATAAAAACGCTTTAGATTTGAATTAAAATACTACTTTCAGGACAGATATAAGAGCAATATCGAATATAGATCGTTTTACTACGTATAAATAAAGCCAAAGTGAGGTTTTATAGGGCAATATGAAATTGTTACGGCAATAACTTAGCGTTCTCAATCTCTCTGATATTGGAGTGGATGAGTTACGTGTAAAACATAGGCCATCATGGCGCGGACCAATTCCCGCATTTGTGGTGAATACTAATAGGTTTTATAAGGACATTCACATATTTTATCATATAAACTAAATAAAGTAGGCACGTACCAATCATTATTAATAGGTTTTTTTCAGAATGTATTTGGCTTTATGTTTTTATTTTTCCTCCGGAATGTAAGTATAATATTGAAACCATGGTCGTTATTTAGTAAACATTCATATGTGTGCGACTTTTGAAAGGTCCCTGTTAGAGACTGAATGTGAAAAGCGGAGGACGAGGATATCTGGCAGGAAATGGGGGCGACCTTTGTCCAGCAGTGGACTGGGATAGGTTGGAAAGAGAGAGAAATAAATTTGTATTCAAATAAATAAAGGTATCACAATGTAATCGATACCTATTACTATAAAAGCTATATATACCATTATTTTCATACACACAAACACCTTCAAACTGTAAGTAAGGCCTTCATTCCGTTCCTTGTAGACATTATCTTTTAGAAACTCTACCCCTAAGGGGCTAAAACGAGGATTAGAAGTTTGTATGAAAGTCTTGTTTTTGAAGAAGAAGACTTAAAGTTCTGTTTTTTCAGAATGACTATTCGCTGTTAGCAGCACGTGGCATTCACAACTTCACTGGACAAATGACGAGCACAGATGGTTTTCAGCCCTAAAATATGCAATGAGCCTAAAGGAGTCCCAGGGCACCCTTGGGCTCGGGACGGAGGACGCGAACCTGGGCTTAGGGCGTTGTAGGAGGCCTGGGTGCCTAGTATATGTTTGGGGTGAAAAGCGACCCGGTAGTGACGGTAACGCGAATAGGGACTGGTCGAATCTAGCAACGAAGGCCCCATCTGGTGTAAGCGGATTCTCGGTCTTTAAGTTATGCGTGTGTTTTGTGATACCTACCCACTTTATGTTTTGTCCGCCGCGATGAAAACGGTGATAGAATCGTCTTTGTCATCGAGTACGCCCCGAAGACGTCTACGTTTTCGGGATTGCGTAATTTAGCTAAAAAGCATATTGAGCGATTAGGGGGTTAGAATGTGAGGATTTAATGTCGAATTAACGTTCGGACTCTAATTTCATAAACTGCGAGATTATCAGTAGCCCTATGGCTTTCCGCATGAACCTATTCTGTGAACCCTGTATACCTTCGATAGATACTTATATGAAAGGCGATATAAAAGTCCTATGGATCAGATACATGAACAATTCTTTTAATATTGTCTGAGGAACCATAGAATTAAAGGTCGACACCCACGACTGAAAACGCCTGATTTTGCCCGCATGCAAAATTATAACCTCATGTCCAGTTGTAATTTCAGACATTTTTATTATAAATCATATAAATGTTACAAAAAGTGACTATCGTGTTTCTTGCTTATAGAAAAGCCTCTCGAACTTCATAGTCACAAAAAAACCTTAATTATAAAAAATAACAATTTACGACTCTATACGATTTTGAATTTGAATAGTTTCAAAGATTCTGTCTTCAACCTATCGCAGTCCAGTGCTGGACATAGTTCTCCCCATTTTGCGCCTGACATCTCGGTCCTCCGCTTTCCTCATCGAGCTTCCACCAACGACCTTTTAAAAGCATGAATTTGGGTATTTCAAGAAAATTAAAATAAGTCATCTTAACTACGTTGACATTTAAGACATAAGACATCCGTCTACCGGGGAAATGTAGCATAAGAATCTTGTCGGTCCATGCACCAAACACCCTATTTATAGTATCCAAATCAACTAATAAGCACGTTTTAACCAAAACTTTAACGCGCCCACAAACTCACACGCGAGTCCAATACAGAATATAGATGGATAAATATTATAAAAAAATATTGTAACTAAAAAAATAACTGTCTCCTAACAGTAAACTAAGAAGTACCTATTTAATATTTTTTTAGCTAAATAAAAAGATATCATAATTATTGTATAGTATTTTTAAGTCGTGTCTCTGAGTAGTATAGTAAGTAATATCAGCAGAAATCATAGTGCATTAAAGAGAAAAGCTATATTATATAACTTAACGGCAAACCGTTTTGCTTTTTACTCAATAAAATCGTTGGCTTAAAAAAACATTAAATCCATTCCAATACCGGATACTCGGTTTCCTTTTGCATGTAAAGAAAGACGCTTTGCATAAAAGGGTGAGCATAAGACAACACAAAATAACAAAGTAAACCAACGGTAAATACCTCGTAGATCTTCCAGATCCTTGAGGTGAGTCTCGAAAAATCTGTAACGGGAAATTTGTTTAACTTCGGATAAAAAAGCCCAAAATCCGACCAAAAAGAATCAAAGATTTAAAGGAGGAAAAACGTCGGGTAAATGTTGTTTTGGAGCACTTGTCTTTCAATTAATATTTGACGGGAGTACGAAATTACATGGTAGGCATTTCTCATTTGTTTCATTTTTTTACTCCAATTTCTTAAGTATGCCCTTAAAATTTTGCCCCTTAATATAATTTAAGGACCTGGATATCAGACGCAAAATAAGATAAGCTTCAGATTCTATCTAGCAATGAACTGCGATATATTGAATTTAGGCATTGGTAAATTAAGTTATTAAAAAACGATTTACTTAATAGTATTACAATGCATTAATTTATATATGGATAACCTTTTAACCGCAACGATTTTAGACACAAATGCATAGAAAACACCCAGACCAATACAAACAGGAATGTTCATGCATATTAAGTATGGTTTTAAGAAAATCACATATTTTATTTAATCAACATTTATTACCGTTAAGTAGCTCTAAATTCAATATAAACTTAAAATTTTAAGTACCAATCAAATATTAAAAAATATGTAGAATTTGTTGGAATTAGGGTCGGTAGAGTAAGGCTGTGTAGATTCAGAAGCTTGGCTCAATGTGAGATCTGATATATTTTCACAGGACAAGCCTTTTGTGATCGTCTTGGCAACATTTTACATGAAATGATTTTATTGTAATTTATTGTTTCATTTAGAACGTAAAATTGTTTATTTAAATATTGACCTCAAAGCGTCATAGAAAGAGTACTTTACTTTGAAATTACCTTATCATAGAAAGCGAAATAAATTGAGGTTGTCAAATAAAATGTGTACCCCAAACCATGTTCTAAGATAATTACCAACTTTTGCTCGGTGAATCTGCGAAGGCCATCACCCATGTCTTCATTGTATTCGTATTTTGTCAGTGGGAATAATTTCGGTAATACAGAAATATGCATAACTATGTCTAAACATTTTTTGTTATTGATCAATCTCCTATCACGGACGGAACGGAATGGTTACCTACTAAGTCTTCTCGCACACATGATTGTCTGATTTGTATTTTAAAGTTTTTATTTATTTATGGTATTGTTAGTTCTATGATTGCCCAGAAGCCCTGGAGGCTTCATTGAAAATCAGTGTCTTAAATTTCTTTTTGGTCGTACGTATTATTTTTTGTTCTTATATAATGTTTTTCATACAACTTGTTATTTTACGCAATATACAAACACATGTTGATTGTTTAAAAAAATTACGTCTACCTTATAGGATTGATATCGAGTTCTTTTGTGAGTATTTCCACAATTTACATATATGACAGTATCCGAAAAACAAAGAAATTTACTTAGCATGAATAATTTCGGCCGGACCGGAGGCGGTACGTACGGTTGACCCTCATCAAACACAATATAATGTAGAAATCTTCTCATAGAGCTTAGATAACATCTTCCGGAATCAGATTTCCAGGTTTATAGCAATTATTTAAAAGTGCCACCGCGTCTGTTACTTAATTGATTGATTACAATTTACTGTCAAATTGTTTGCATTATAATTAACTAGCGACCCGCCCCTGCTTCGCACGGGTGCAATGGTGATATTCGTAATAGGCACGCTCCCGCCTCCCCTGTCGGCAGGTACCGCCGCAAACGCTACGCACCCCAACTTATAAAGCGGAAAAATGAAATTATTTACATCACATTAGAAACCTCAAAAATAACAGTATTTCTTCGCTATTTAATGAAACTTATTATACATATAAACCACGCTCTCGAATCACTCGATCTATAAAAATCCGCATTAAAATCCGTTGCGTTTACCGTTTTGTTTTGTTTACCGTTGTGTTTAAGTGCACATAGGGACGTAGGAACATGGGGACAGAAAAAGCATCTTTGTTTTATAATATGTAGTGATAGTGATTATAATAGAATCCAGAAATTGAATATATTAGTGCAGCCATACCGCAGGGCCGGCTCAAACACATAAACAATTTGGCCTCACAGAACATATGTCGTGTCCAGAGGCCCAAATTCCCCTTTCCCTTCATACTTGGTCGGAGTACTGAGTGTCCATGGGTTGCGAAGGTTCATCTATGATTAAACACTCAACAATTCACTCTCCGAATCTATTGAGAACTTGCCATCTGTAACCTACGTTAATATCTTTAGATTCAAAGTTACAATGGGGGCCTCACATTGAATCACTGGCTGGTAGACTTAGCTCGGCAGCTTATGCTGTAAGGAAGATAAGGCTCTTGACATATGTAGAAACAGCAAGATTGGTTTATTTTAGTTATTTTCAGTGTCATGTCGTATGGTCTACTGTTGTGGGGCTCAGCTGCCGACATTAATACAATATTTGTACTACAAAAAAGAGCTTTTTGTTTTATCTACAACCTCAGACCCCGTGACTCTCTTAAGGAACTTTTTAAAGAAATAAATATAATGACTATAGCATCACAATATATTTATGAAATATTAATGTACGTCCGTTAATACTATCATACCTTTAAAAATAATTGTGACTCACACAATTTTAATACTAGGAATGGAAGCAAACTTGCTGTTCCAGACTTGAGACTACATAAAGTAGGTAAATCTTTTATAGGAAGATGTATAAAGTTTTTCAATAAGGTACCGCAAAATATTGTCGAGTTACCTTTACACACGTTTAAAGCTAGAATAAAAAACCACCTTTCTAAAAAAGGGTACTACACTTTTGACGAATATTTATGTGATAAAAATCCGTGGTCTTAAACTGCTCAGCTATTTCAGTGTTTGTGATATAGTTACATTAAGTAATTGTTTTTAAAAAAGGCTGCACTGTTGAGTTTTCTTGGGTGCTTCTTTCTTAACAGGCCAAACCACTGAAGCGCTTTTTTTCAAAGCATCAATATTCATATTTTTAGTTTTGTATTTTTAATCGTTTTTTATTATATTTTTGTATATTTTCTGACGTTCATAAGTTTAGTAAGCCTAATTTGAATAAAGAATTTGTTTTTTTTTTTAATTCTTATAATACGTAAATAATGTTATTTATTGAAAACGATATGTACTTAAAACTTTGTCTCTCTCTCTCTTCAACCTATCGCAGTGCACTGCTGGATATACTGCCCACAAAGTGGGGGAGACATATATCCAGCAAAAAAAATATGTTTAAACTTAATTGTTACCCAATTATGATATTTTTTATAGCTAAGTACATTATAAAATACATTTTATAGCTAAGTACATACACCCATTATTCAAAAATTACTCTCTCCTTTTGGCATGAGGTGTGGTATCAAGGGTACCTTTGGTAAGAAAGCAGTTGCATACAGACTGTTTAAAAAAAAAAACATTTCAAATGACTCCTTTTTCAAACTTTATGTTACAAAAAGCTAAAGGGAACTGTGATAATCTAAAAAAAAGTATCTTTTTTTTACTTAAAAGTAAAAAACACCATTCTGAACATTTTACAAACGTCAAATTTCTACAAGCTTTTTAGGGTAAAATCGAAGTTTTGCTTTGTAAAAATATTTTAACCTTGAAAATAAATTTGGGGACAATTGGGGTAGGATGAAAAACGATGCGTGAGGTTCAATGTCGAACTTATTCTAATCTTCTTTATTTGGAAGTGGGTTTTTTCCTCTTGGCATGCTAGCAGATCACTATCACAATCAGTGTTTATTGTCCCATGTCAAAGTAAGTAATTTTATCATATACATTCCATATACTCGTAACTAGCCTGGTAAAAAATAATATCCGAGGCATCAGGTATGATACTGAAATTAAAACATATTTTAACTTTTAGTATAATATTTACATCATATAATTACAATGTTTTTATAAGATCATAACATAAAAACACTAAAATGTTTACCAATATTTATAAACGCAAACTTGCACTGATCATAAGGTGAAAAATATGCAGAATTTCAAATTCTGTGTTTTTTAAATTGAATGAAAAAAAAATACATTTTTTAAATTGACTTGTGGTATTATGTAACTAATTTATAAAGTTGGACAAATTGTAATCTTAATTAATTAAAAATTCAAGATGTAACAATAATTACAACCTTTATATTCATAATTTATACTTATATGGTGACCAAAATGATGAATGTGAGTGCAAACTTTGACATATTTTGTAATTCCGTAACCTTGACATAACATTAATGTGACAGTATAGGCATATATAACTAGCAAATTATGAAAGCTTATTTTGATACCAGTAATGTTTTTGTTGTATAACTTCAATTAAGAACATTTGCACATCGAATTTTGATAGAGTATATCGGAAGCACTAATTTCAACCACAACTTGTACCATATTCCAGCAAATAAATGAATTATTATTATTATTAGTAGTTCTAGTAACTTTATTAATAATAAATTTACTTGAGCAAAGCCCAAAAAGGTAAGTACTTCACGGTAGATGAATAAGACAATTCAACAGATCATTACAAACTCTTTATAGTAAAATATCTAAATTGCACCAAGTGCGCGTTTTTGTGAAATAGAGACACGATATTGTGTAAAATCGTTAGATTCTATCAAATTAAAATTTAAAAAAACTAACACAGAAGAGTGTGCTATTGGGAAAACGTCGTTTTTAGGGTTCTGTAGGCAAATGACAAAAAAACGGAACACGTGGAGATTAGTCAGGTCTGCCGTCTGTACGAATGTCACATCCTTTTTTCTCCGAAGCTATGAAGCTACGTTACTGTTGGAACTTTATAAGATATATAAAAAATAATATATATTTGTATATTTTCGTGCATTCCATATATACAAATAAGTAGTGCATACCCTGTGTCTTCCGACAACCCGGAATATTTCTCTAAGTTATGTAGGTAACTAACTGTACGTGAAACGACGAGACTTAAAATATTTTTTTACCATTTATCAACTAATATTTACCATTTATAGTTCAAAAAATTACACAATGAATGATTGGTGCCTCTAATTTTTTCGGCAATATCTCCCAAAATACAAGGCGAAACCCTCGTATATAAAATAAAACAGTTTCTTGTAGACGCAAATAGGCATGTAAGGCAGGTACCTAAAATAATTTTCCTATGGAACATCTTTCTAAGAAGGGTGGGCTTTCAACAAGGAGTCTGTTGTAAATATAGATACGACTATTTTTGATAACGACCACGTGTATTTATGATAACAATAAGATTTCGGTCAGATTTCATATCAATTATTGATTATATTCCTGACATGCATGATTTTCGTTTTGTTGTTAATTTTACATTTAAAAAAAGCGACCAAGGTAAGTGAAACTCGGTCATCAATAGTGCTGGAGAGATGATACAACTTTATTTTAACGCAACTTAAGCAATGCTTCAACTCATGTCGTTTCTTATCCAACTTCAATGCGAAGACAGAATTACCCTAAGATACCGCTCATTCAGTAGATCCTAATTTATTCACAAAGTCTTTAGTAATACATTCAAAATGCGAACAGCGAAGGAATGGAAGTTATAGCCTATTTATCTTCCACAACAATTCAATTTCGATGTCACCAAAAAGTAAGACGGTATTTGTTTTTAGGTAAGCATGAATGAACCAACAATCAGGGATATCATATTGTTTTATAGGTGTTATTTATTTCAGACAATCATCCTATTATGTTCTACTAGATGGCATATCGACAAAATACGGCTTGAAAGTGTTTAACAATAATTCACCACGGGGTTCAAGTCGTTTAAGTTAACTATGAGATAATGTTTTTAATCCTCTATTTGATGACGGACCTTTGCATCGACCGATCTTCACGTGTGTTATCGTCAACCGAACGCACAAACTGATCCAGTTTGAATAAGCAACTTTAGTTTGCAAGCGCCTCACGTTTTTTTTTTTTTACATTAAATAGGCCAGCGTTTGACTACGCCTTGTCTGGTGTTAAACATCGACGATGTCTAGGATGAAACACGCTGACCTAGAAGAAACCTATTTACTCTCGACTTGAAGACCCCAAATTGTACACCTCGGGAAAAACATAAGCTGGCAACGAATTCCAAAGTTTCGCAGTGCGAATAATAAATGTGGATTCAAAGCGCTTAGTACGACACTTCGGCATCTCTACTATAAATGGATGTCGCTTCACCGTCTGCCTGGTTGATCGATGAAAGAAAGGACTCGGCGGGACAATATCATGCAATATTTGTGCACACTCCCCGAAGTGCAACCTATAGAAGCACGACAAAGAGGCAACCCGCCGCCGGTGGCTCAGACCTTGCAACCGATACTTGGGTAAAGAGCTGTTACCTATTAACCTCTCGGCTCGTCTCTGAATGGTATTAAAAGTTTCCAGTTGGTATTTAGCTGAGCCATCCCAAAGGTGAGAACAATACTTCATGCAAGGTCTTACTTGTGCCTTGTACAAAGCAAGGAGCTGTTCTGGAGTGAAGTATTTCCTCACCTTAGAGAGGACACCAAGCTTTTTCGAGGCCAACTGGGCTTTAGACTCGATAAAAGATCCAAAATTAAGAGACGCCGAGAGAGTAGTGCCCAAGAGCTCAAGGCTATCCGAAATTGGCACCGATAGACCACGGAAAGAAGGTGTGAGGTCAAAAGGTGTTCGCTTTGTGGAGAAAAGACACGCTTGAGTTTTTGAGGCATTAAACGCGACCAAATTAGCATCACCCTAATTAGAAACAGACCTAAGAGATGAGTTCAAACGCTCAACCATAGCAGCGCCTGCACTTCAAACCCACTGGTACGCGCATTGGACGTGTAACTCTCTACAACTGTGCTGTCATCTGCATACCCAAGGATACCGGGTATCAACAGGTCGTTAATATGCAGCAGAAAGAGCGTTGCAGAGAGCACTGACCCCTGAGGAACACCTGCATTCAGAGACAACTGATCAGACGAGCAACCATCAATGACCACCTGAAGAGATCTATCTCTCAGAAAGTCTGCAATCCACGCACACAACCATAAGGCAAGCCATAAGCAGGAAGCTTGCTAATCAGACCGTCATGCCAAATCCTGTCAAAAGCTTTTGAAATATAAACGTTAAATTAAGATGCGCGTTATACTGAAGTGAACGGAACAAGACTGGGAAACAGCTTTAAGTGTACATAAACTGGGTTAGCAGTGTGGTCGGCACGCGGTAATACTGGATCACGTTTTTTAACGAGTCTCCGGTCGCTCATAATTCATGGCGAACGAATAAAAACTCTACTCGTGACTGCCGAGTGACGGAAAAGTTTTAGTATGCTCAAAATAATTTATGCACTAGCTAATAAAAAATACGCTTCGCTTCATACACCAATTAATTATCTGCTTCTAGCTTATTTTGTTGTTGAACTATGATTTATAATTCACGTATTTTTAACAAGGATTATTATTAGTGCTTAGTTTTCAGATTGTCTATTGTTTTTCGGCGACAACCTCTGAGAGGCAGTATACACTTGAGCTAAAGAAGCTTTCCTCAATTTGTCAACACGATGTGAAGAGTTGCAGGCTTACCTAATTACCACGAAGAGCTACTAGGTAATACCATTTATCCACACCATCTGTGTTCCCAAACATAGACCGATATTGACAAAAGCATCGATTATTATTTATGAGATTAAAAAAACTTAGGATGCATCCTTCCATTTAAATATGGGAGAGCCTTCGGTACGAATCGACCGGAATGATAGCACTGCCTCGCAGGAAACGGGTTTCGCGTTTTGTTTTGTCGAGTAAATGCGGCAACTAGAGAAGCCTAAAACTCCCTTCTCTCCTCCCTTTTTTCCTTTACCGTCACTCTTTATTGAGTTCGGCAACGCACTCGTTCCATAGTTGCGAGTGTTCATGAGTGACGGCATCGCTTATCATCAGGTGTAATGCTTGCGCGTTTGTCTTCTTTTTTAAAAATATATAATACAGATAAGACTGAACATTAAGGTTTGGTATATAAATTAAATATATCAAAAATCTGTTAATCAAAATTTTGATAAACACCAAACCATAAATGATTGATTTTTTTATTTTTTTTCTTCTATTCTTCTTATTCTAATTATATTAAAATTAGATTAACAAGATAATGGTTTAATTCGAAAGTCGGATTATTGTTGCATGTTGAAGCTAAGATCGCTTTATCGTAAAATAGACCCATTTTAAACCAAAATCCGCTTAGCCTACCCAAACAATAGCATCGCTTCGTGGCGAGCCGACCATTAGGCACTGTTGCAAATAAATAAAATGTAAATAGCATTAGGTAGAACAAAGAGTATGGTGATTTGCATAATACTGTTCACCTTTAGACTGTCCCGAACTGGCTGGGTACCAGCCAAGCCGGCTCCATTAACCGACCGCACAGATTATAAGCTTTACCCATACTTATTCTTTAACGTTTGCGGTATTGCGTGAATTCCAAACGGCATGACGAGCATTGTTTTTCTACGGCATTCTAAAGGCCAATTCCAAACTTAATTAAAACTATAGTCAAGTCGCAATATGAATGGATGTTTTGCATAGAAAAAAAATAAATGATCAATACCACTGTGACGTTAGTCACTTAAACTTGAACGTATTCTGAAGGCTGTAGAGTACCAAGCAGGGGAGATACATGTGTCCAGCAAGATTGAACTCGTAACTGTCCGAACATTCAGTGTTTTACTAATTTCTCGTTACGCCTGATATGTAACGCCATGAATCAAACGTTATTACCGTCACCAGTTCTGTCACTAATTGTAAGTAGGGAAACCATATTCAAAAATGCTCCAGTAATTAAGATTCATAAGCGCTAGCCAAAAATTTTATAGCTTAATTCAAGCTGGCGGGATGTAAATTCACGTCAATTATCTCAGGTTCTGTAGCGTCACAAATTCTGAAGTAGGGGTGTTTAGCCGTCACACAAACCTACATAAATGTAAATCTTAAAAAAATTGTCCAGAGAGCCCGAGCTACATAGATTCCCCCGCCGGCGAGGGCTTTCGTCGCGAGACTCTGTCGGTTCGACTAGTCCCCATTCGCGTAACGGCACGTACCGGATCGCTTTTCTATCTTAACATATACTAGATTACCGACACCCTCTGGTCTAAACCGAGGTTCGCGTCCTACTCTGAGACACCCATAAGCTCGTTTCATTAATTTTTTGGGTTGTGGGCCATCTGCGATCCCCACTTGTCCGGTGAACCTAGGAAAGCTACCCGCCGCCAACAGTAATAAGTCATTCTGAAAAAAACACGCAGCCTGACTAGAAACAATGAGCTGAGGAGCTCGATCGTCGCCACCGCGCAGTCTGCGTTGTAGAGTAGGGTTGCCAACTATACTGTTTTCAACTGTATCATAATAATTTCCGCTAAATTATAGTTTTCCTGTTGAACTAAAATGAAATTTATGAATTACTATTTTCAACATGCAAATGTGTACAGAATGGTCAAGACGCTCACATGATGGTAAGTGATACGCATGACCATGACAGAGCGGCATTGAAGGTGACCAACAACTTAAAGACTAAAGACGCGAATATTTTTTTTATCTTACGCACATTTTGTTTCATTTAAACACAATACATACTGTGAAATTGTATGAATTTTCAACATTTTTTACATTATCATTAGCATTAACCTTTTTTACTAAACTACTAAATCGATTTTCATGCAACTTACACCATTTTAAAGCTCAATTACTAGGCTTTAATTATGTAAAACATTATATAGAGGTAAAATAAGTCATTTTTTAGTTATATCACTTGTTATGCGTACTTGAGGCTTGAGTCGATTTACTTGCACGCGATGTATTTATTATTTTCAATGTTTCTTGTAAAGTTAATAGAAAAAATATACTGAAAAAGTATGGACAGTTGGTTTGTGTGACGCGCTTGGTTGACCCGACGCACGCTGTATTCCTATCTCCTGCTTAGCAACAGCATAGATGCATAATTTAACCAGATAGCTGCGACATATAATTTTTACTTCAACACTTGCAATACTGGAAGATTCAATAAACCAACCGAGCGAGGACCCAATACCAAGAATCGGTTATATTTAGAAATAAAGCAGATCACGATGAACTGATCGAATAGTAGCTATCAATCTTCAAAAACATTGTTCAAGTTGGGCCGAGCCGTACCGACTAAAGTTTTGGCCCGTGCCGGTCATTTACTATGTTTAACAATGATCAAAGACGGCAAACTGGACAAAAAAATGTTGGAAAATTATTCACTGAAAATCAATGGTATGCTGAGTAAGTCCGTTTAGTCAAGACGTCGTAGCATATATTTTTTCGTTGTTTTAAAGATTTTCCAATTGAATGGTGGTACAAGTTCTAAACGCACACCTTTTTGGACAGTTAATATTATGTCGTCGATCAAGAATATGATTTTCATAAATTTACTTATTAGGCACACAATATCTGGGTTGAATAGCTCTTATACTTTAGATTTTATCTAAAACACAATGATTTCGTCACTGGCACACTGATGATCATTAAAATGTTTGGCTACTTCCTGAAGGAAGTAACTAAACATTTCAGTGCTAGAAAGTTGAAATTTAATATGTTACGTATCTAAGTTTAGTACACAACGAAAAAAACTTATAACTCTGGCTCTACATGAGATATAATATATTTTTTACGGGGCAAACCGTATGGATTCGTCTGGGCAACATTTTACACATGTTTTTGGTAGGATTAACTTTCTCTTAAACTTATTTACGCTTAGCAGCCATATTGAGTCATTATTTATTCAAACACAAGTAGCCCAATTCTGCAACTAAGAAAATATACACTTTATGGTTCCAAGGCTTAGAAATTAAGTTATTATAAAGCGATTTAAATGATGAAAGTTACCGTGTTAAAGAATATGTAAAACTGTTTCAAGATTTCACTTGCATATACCTAATATTGGGGTTTAATACCCCAACGAAATAACTAAGATTACTTAGACAAGATTATATATACATGTGGCAAATCTTGAGGTTGTAAATTCGTCGCAGGATTTACGAGCGGTGCATCCGGAGACTGCAGCTACGCCAAACGCTTGCCTCTAACTATAAACAACTTTGATCGTATTGTAAAGTACCAGGTAACTTTTGCCGCAAACTTTTAAGATAGGCTGGGAGTTTTATATTCAGTGCACGCTCCATAATCTCACAGATTATAGGAATGACTGTAATTTGATGGTTGGCCCTGCAAGCTACCATTTAACGATATCAGTCTCAAGTGATCAAAACGGGCGCGCGAAACAGATGATGTAGTGTTGGACCCTTTACTTTCTACGGTCGGCCAGCGACGACATCGTGTCTCAGATCCTCTTCAAACCGGGCACCCGTTACAAAAGTATCGGGCTGTAATAGCTAGTTACATAGAATGTCACCAGCACACAGATCCATCTTTTCCCCAAGGGGCTTTTACGAGCATCTCATCAAAACACCACGTAAGCTATTTCGCAAAGCGTCTTTGGTAACTAGCCTCGGCCAAAGAGTACCACCAAAATTAATCCTCAAATTTATTTATTTGACTATGAAGGGTACCTAAAGTACTATTTTACGAGTAATACCACTAGTAGCATACTATTTATAACCAAATAAATTCAAAAATGTTTAGTCCCCAAATAAAAAGATTTCGATTTACTGTCAAATTTAGAAACCAGCTTAACCCTTTGAGTTTTTAATTATGAAATTATCTTCCTTCGTTGATATTATTCGTCTAGTAGTTTGCAGTAATAATGATCACTCACAGAGTTAATAAGGATATTTATTTATTAGGAGTTATAGGTTTTGAAGTGGACGAAATTTCACTGCTAATATTTTAAAAGTCGACAAAATATCTGAGGTTATCATTTTAGACCTCATGCAATGCATATAGTATAACAAAATTTCAACTTCGTTTAAGAACTAATATAATTCAAGATTCAAGAGCGTCGGTGGCTCAGTGGTGTGGACTGTCGCCTTCCTACCGGGAGGGCTGAAGTTCAAATCCCGACACGTACCAATGTATTTTCGAATTTTCGTAAATATATGTACGCCAATGCTCTTACGGTGAAGGAAAACATCGTGAGGAAACCTTCATGCACGCCTGCGAAGAGATTCGAAGGTTGTGTGTGAAGTCGTCCAATCCGCACTGGGCCCGCGTGGACGACTAAGGCCTAATCACCCTATACGGGTAGGCTCGTGCTCCTCGGTGGGGACGTTTAATGAGCTGATGATGATGATGATGATAATTCAAGAAAAGTAAACGCATGTGTAAACTAAATTTATATATGAAACATATACTTATAGGCGAAATATCATGAGAGAAAGCATGATTTTGAAGTCTTCTAGGTTTGATTAAATATTATTTACTATAGCGGACGTGTTTAGAATCGTGTTACTTAGTATAGTAACCTGTGTGTTGTGCAACATGGTTGCTCACGGTTTACTAAGTTTGGAAAAAGGACATTGTAGTTTCCGAAATGCAAATGTTATATCTCTTAAAGGAACCTACAAAACAAAACTACTAAAAGTGAAACTGACCATAATGAACACACTTAATGAAGATACGCTTTAGAAGTCTATATTAGTATACCCTTTTCTTTTACAAACAATATCAAAACACCATCAGTCATTATCGATCATTAATGTTAGCAGCAAGTTTGTTAACATGGAACCAAACAGGCGAAAAGGCGTCCCTTTTCGTTACTCCCCCGAGTAGTGCTGTGCTCAATCTTGCAGAAAGTGATCAATTCATCTCGGCGGTTTTCCGCAATTTAAGCAACATACTCATGTCCCTGATAAACTTATTGCTCTAACTTATCACCTATTTGTCTTACCGTACCTTCCAATCTCGTACGCTTACTTATACTAAACTTAAACTCGTACAATAAAATTGATAAGCTCAATACCGAATCTTTATCGTCAATATCGATGATAGGATATCATCTCGTAACAAAGAATTATTATTTACTACTTACTGCGATATATGTATATTTCCAACGAACTTACTGGGTTATAAGAAACCTTAAGAGGTGTCTGATGTCACAGATGACCAGCACAGGTAATGTTTTGCGTAAAACCGCATTATGATAGTAACGCTGTGAGATTTCCAAGTTAGGTTTAAATTGCGGCCTGAAAAGAAAAATGATTCCGTGCTTCGGAGGGGACGTCAAGCTGCCGGTCGCAGCTTCAATCTTAGAAAGGTAGTAGTTAACTCATTAAACGCCGGAAAATCCAGACACAATAGAAAATCTATTGTGTTAAGGTGTCATTGGCGTTCAAAGGGTTAACGTCGTGGTTGGTTAACGCATGTGTAGATGAAGTTAAAAGCAGCTATTGAAGTCATTAACAGTCAAAATAGTGTACGAGCCAATAGATTTCTTATTGTAATAACATCATCAAAGTTGTTGTCCGTGAACGTGTTTAACAATATATAAATCACTGTCATGGTAGTCATAGTATAAACCAAAGTCGTTTTTTCTGTCCCCATATACCTATGTGCCTATTACAGCTTAAATGTTTAAAACTTTTGATGCAGTTCTTTTAAAAAGTGATTTAAGAGGAAGGTAAATCTTTTATAAATAGCACTCTTTAAATAGTGGAAACCTTGTGTTATTTTTGTGGTTTCTAATGTGATGTCCTTAATAACTTCATCCGCTTCTACATTGCAAACGCAGGCTGAACCCTACAAGATTTATCAAAATAATGTACTAAGTATTGTATACATTGAAAGGTCTACAGAAAACTCGGCGATGGTATATGTTTATCTCTTATGCATATCTCACAATAAAATTTTCTTGTCATTTAACTTTTGCAACAAATAATAGCTATTTTCGAAGCAATTTTAACTTATACAGCATTAATCCTTATCCAATTTCATACCTTAAATACATTGTTGATTTAATAATTACTATATTGTCCTTTACAGCATTTGATCTAAATTAATATTTTCAAAGATTTAAAAATTTTGGGACGTAACGTTTGCGGCGGTACCGGCCGGACGGGGTAGCGAGAATACAACGTTCACAGTTTTTCAGTTGTGTGTTTAGCATTGCGTCCGTGTGAAGCTGGGGCGGATCTCTAGTAAAATATATTTAGAGTATTTATAAATGTTTCACCATCTACCACTGCTGTTGGAGAAATGCTTGTGGTTTTCAATTCTTTCAAAAAGTTGCCAGAGATCCTCACATTATTTCAGCTAAACTTAAAATGCTTTCATTTTCTTGTTTCTTCCTAGCCTTTGTTAGCCTCGCGTCAAAGCATAAAATGCAAATTTCTCGCTGGCATGCGCTCCAACATCATGAGATGAATGTTGCTGTGGTATTTTGGTTATATTCAAAAATTATAGCTCGGCTCGTACATCAATAAAGTGGGGTAACATTTCTGAAACAAAATCAAATCAACTTTATTTCCATATTTAAGAGTAAGTGTATCTTATAAATACTTTCTCATTTGTGTGCTCGTCATAAGATATTTTTGACTTAAAATAAAATAATAAATTATTAGTAGAATGCTTAGACAAACAATAAACTAACTAGATGCACAATCTCAATTAAAAAGTGTCCGCGGCTTAATTCTGCACGTCGCGTCAGTTGGGCAGAATTTTCATTCGTAATCACGTCGAGCAGACGGTGGCGGCGAGGCTGGACGCAAACAGTGCCATTATGCAGCACTGGACTCGCTTCCACCTTTCAAGGACACTACGATTAATTATTATTCGCATCGTTTACTAACATAGTTTTTTAAGATCATTGTTACTAACACGATATGGAATTTATTCCGAAATAAATATGATTATTTTTATATGTTAAAAATACAATAATAAGTCAACGTACCTATGTGTCAAGCAGTGTATTGTTTATCTAAGGTAGAATGTCATAAAGTTGTTGAAATATTTTTTCAAATCCAACCAGTAGTTCTGCATTAGCGCGTTCATCCAAACAAACTGTTTGAAGCCGTTGGTGTACATCCTTAGGGAAAAGGCTTTGCGTTTTAAAAAATAATATAAGAGACAAAGAAATACAAAATTTGTATTTTTTTGTAGTGAATGTACGACACGATTATTGATGACTCATGCTATCAAGCGCGCATTTAACCTTTTTTTATCGTCAAGAAAGGCCTCGCCTTCCACGCCATTTGGTATTGGCGTGGATATGTGGGGCTACAGCTGCCAGAGATGTTATTACCAGCCGTTACCCACTAAAACTCGACGCACTTCTACTTACACCATGTTTGTGGAGACACGGGAAGCTAATGGATACGATCACATCGCCACTGGTCTAAGTCCACCTAATCGAACCCGTCAGTATGCATCCCGTGAGTGGGATTGTCGCTAGTGGTTACATCATAAAGCGAAGGGTGAGTATCAGAAGAGATGGACCTTATTTTTTATATGTTATGTTAAAGTTTTGTTATGGTTGTTATCTTGTTTTGTTTCGATGTATTGAAGTAGTTAGTATTGGAGTATATCGCACCACAACTGGTAACAGCTCAACAGCTGTTACCATAGAAGTTTTAAGGGTGTGGACGTAAGCCAAGCGTGAGATTAAGGCGTGTGTTGAAGATCGTATATGTACTGGCCGCAAAGGTTAATCTGTCGCATGTGATTTTCGAATATAATGTAGCTGTCATGTGAAAAATATTGTCATTACTAAGAAGAATAAAATAATGTTGGTTCGTTTATAATAACTGGGTTTAATAAAACTGCGTAAACTCTACTATATATTTGCTGTATATGCTACGAGTATTCCTAAGTGTATATTCTTCGCCTTTTGCCTTGACGCGTTTGAGGCTTGGCGAGGCGGATGAGTCGTTTTCTCGTTCCCTTTCCGCTTGTTCCGTCTGTGATAGACGGAACAAGCGGAAAGGGAACGAGAAACTTTTCACTTTTTGTGAAACTGTCATAGGACAGTTTCACAAAAAGTGAGTACCGCTTTCCAAGGCTTATCGCTGTGTATCTTCATTTCTACTAGTCTTTGAAGGTTTGAGCTGTTCCCAACTACCGTCTTCAAAGCTCGCCTCTGTGGTGTCCACGAAGAGCATACAGTAAGTGTATGTTTCACTGTGTCCTCATCAGCGCCACATGCGTGACAATTTGGACATTCTTCACGACCATATGGTACTGGTATCGTCCGAAGCATCCATGGTTGGTAAGCACCTTTTTTTTTATACGGAGTGGAGAAGTCCTCGACTTCCGCGCCAGAAGATCGAGGCATCGGCGCGGATATGTGGGTCGGTCACTTTCGCAATCACCGGAGGGGGGTGCCCAGGCGGTCAGCCCAGCCTTTGCCGGGTCTCCTCACGCTAAAGGATACGTCCTGATACATCTCCCAGGCAGGAGGGCTGTTGCGCGACCATTACGGTTGGCCTTGCCATTGCCGCTCCCCTCTTAGGGAAGAGGAAGGCGGCGGGCAAAACGCCTCCTTCTACCTCCTAACCGCCTGCGTCGAAGCGGGTCAGCCAGGGGGTCGTCCTCGCAGAAGGACACCATGGCCTCCCACGATCTCTCACTAGCGAGCATCGCCGCAACGGTGGTTGGTAGCGAGAGGTCCCCTCCGACGGCCCGCACCAGAGTGTCGACAGTATGTTGCGCTGTGTCCTCAGCAGCATGATTGGTAAGAACCTGCGACTACGTTATGCAACCTAACGTAAGTGGACTGGAGGTCCCATCCACTTCATAAGTTAAGCAACTTGAATCAGTTGTGTATTGAAATTCTGTATCCATATTAGAAATGATGAAAGAGAACAAATGCTTACAACATATCTCATCGGTTCAGGAAGTTGAAGTGACAAGTGGGCTAGTCACGTATGTCACACAACCCATGGCCATTGAAGCGAAATTTTGAAGGTTAGACCGCGTCATGGCAACCGTAGCGTAGGACGCCCTCCAGCCCGATGAATCGATAACTTGCGAAAGCTCGCTGGTGGAGTTCTATAGAGTCGAAGGCTTTCTTGTAGTCTACAAATGCCATACACAGCGGCTGGTATACTCTTCGGTCTTCTGGATAAGCTACCTGCTGCTTCTTCTTGCATATACGTGTAGTCATATATTTATCAAAATTTTGCATGTTAAAGGCTTGCATATGTGAAACTTATTTATTTCTGAAATAATAAATTAATACAAATGTTGATATGTTTAGCTGTGAGCACACTTTATTAATATATATAGCGGAGGACTAGACCATAAAATGAGCTATAATAAGTTCTTTATTTTCATTGGGATCCAAAAATCTCATCTATTGGCATCACCACCAATAGGGTGGACATAGTTTTTCCTTTTTTTAGGTCATATCCCATTTTTTTCATGTATAAAAACATAATGTCCCAAAATTTAACGACTTCTAGGGTGAGAGTCTGTGGCAAGATAGAATAAACACTTCAATTCACAAACAAGCGTTGAGTATGCCTCATACGACATACTCAAAACAGACAATTGCATAACAAAAACATAGACACGTGTAAAGCTTTGCTTTTTGTTTGTCTGAAATTCGTCTTGCTAGGTGAAGGAAGCTAAACAATGGTATAACGGGCTCAAGCCCCTAAAGAGACAATACTGGCGCGAATATGGGCTCGCGAGAAACATCCCAGTCTTGTTACCGCAAGCAATATTGTTAGTTTTATGAACAAACTAAGGAAAACCTTTGTGTCTTTCATGTTTTCAGTGTTCCATTCCAAATTTAGAAATACTCAAAGCACACTTGTTCTCCGTGTTTTGTAGCAGAGCTTTATTTTGAGAATATAGCACTTATTTCATGTTTGTGGTCGGTTTATATATACTTCATTTTTTACATTACATTTAATTTATTTACAAAAAGAAATATATTTTTCCACATAGTAAAGTATTATATGATATTAGTACTAAACTTTTTTTAATGTATTTTTGTACTCTATTTTATTGAGGTGAAATCGTGAACATTGATCGTACTTTGATTTAGTTCAAAGTACGATCATTGTTCAAAAAAAAAGAAGGAAGGAAATATATAATCTTTGAACTGTGACTATTATTTGAATGTGTTCTTTAAGTAAAACAATAAAATAATAGTCATAGTTTGAGCTCATCTATCCACTTTGCTTTTTTTTTTATTTCCTTTACTACTACTCCAGATCCTTAATGCTTAAAAAGCCATTGATTCTATGTAATACATTCCCTACCCAATGTATGTAATTGTACCCGAAATATAATATTTGAGTTAAAGTTCAAATCTAGGAATCTGGGGGCAAGCAAACACTGCCATACCATCCTTTACAGGATCCAATTCGCCGCATTTTCAGACCCCAATTTCAGACCCTTCGGATAATACCAGAACACTGAAATTTTCGTCATAATAACCATATAGTGCTATTTCAGACGTATCAGTAACGCCCGCGATGCTCACCGTAAGGCCAGGCTTATGATTTAGTCTATTAGTAGATTTCCAAAACGTTTTAAATTCCTTGTTTGAATGGCACTCGCAATTAAATTCATTTTTATTTGATGCTGATTGTTTTGACAGTAAATTTACTTTTATATACTTAAATATTTCTTGATTCACACATATTTTTGTATATAAACCACAAATTGGCTTATTGTATAATAACCATATTTGATAATGCAACCGGGCCTCACGTGAGCAGCACTTACGTACTTGTTCCATCCGGCACGTTACGTTTATTTCTACAGTGTCATGTTTATTACAACATTTGACAGCACCCTCTTTCATAATATTGACTATATTTTGATACATTTTGTCAATAACAAACAATGCAAATTATTACTACATAAACTACTTGCACAGTTCTACACTCCATCGGAAAATCAATCAGTCTCAATTTAGAATTGCAGTATTCATGATATACATTTATTTGTTTTCATTTCTCTCTCCCCAGACAACACCATTATCAATTGAATGATTAGTATTAAAGACCCTGGGTTTTATTAAATCGATGTTGCACTCAATTACCATGGGAATATGGTCCAAAGAGTAGACGCCATACAACACTGAGACATTAGTGACTAAAGGTCTGGCTGCACTGGTTACAACACAGTGGTCCAGCCATCTAAGAGATCCGTTAGCAGTATTGGTAAAAGTATGAGTGTCAGAAGGCAAAAAATCATAATCTAAGTAAGTAAGTAAGTATTTATTTATTAAAACCATTTTACAACCCACATTTTGGACACAATATAAAAACCTAACAAGTCTTGTTTTATCAAGAAAACCTTACATGATATTATAATAAATATGAAGTAATATTCTGTGCGCGTCAACTTCAAATAGTTTTAATTTTCCTAGTTTTCGTTATGTAGCTAACAATATTCACTTACACTTATTTCTCAAGCAATACAATTAAATTTAGAAGGTTTAATTTTTACTTTCATGAAAAATGATAATGATAAACGATGCAATTTTAACAAATAATAATGGCACCCGAGAAGCAAATATGATTAAATTTAATTTCTACGCAATTTAGGGAAGAAGCTTAAACTGTGGTACAGAATTACGTAATTGTTTTGTGATTTATCCCTGTTTTGTTATTAAACTTCCTTTATGCAGCAAATAAAACTACATCGCACACACAATCAATAAAAACCGACAATAATTTATATTTTGCAAGTTTGTAGTGAAATGAAGCTGTTACCTGCATATAATAATACGCGCAAACCTGAAACGTAACGTAAGTTCTTAAACATAACATCACCTTGGTTTATTCGAAAAGTAAGAATACAATGCATGTTAAATGTAATCAATCGTGTAAAATTCAGAAATTGCATCATGATAAAATGTAGGCACATAGTTTATGAGCCCTACCCGCCGCAAAGTTATAAACTGAGTAGCGACCGGTAGTGTCCGTCGTCCTCGCGCACACAGTAGGTATAATCCGTGCGTGGTTACAATATTTTTTGCAATCTGCCACTACTTTACACAGTATATGCGAAACTTCAAGATGCTACATCGATTATCAAAATTTAAATGAGTGTTAAACTTGAGTTCAAATAATACTGATGGTGAAACAAAAAAATGTGAACAGACAAAACCAAAAATCTACTTAAAATCTAATTAGTTCTAATGACATATTACAATTGATAAATTTAGGACTTTAACGTAACCATCCGTAAGTAACATACAGAAGTAAACATGTCTTTATTCTTATAATAAGTTAAACACATAAATATTTAGATATACAATTAGCATATCAAACTTGTTAACGTACTGTCAAACATACAGATAAAAAAGTACAATGAATGTAATATATTTGACCTCGTGTTCGATAAATGAACAAACAATCCATAAACCCATCAAGCAGTCATATTTTATATTAAACAAATTAATACATACACTTAATAATTTTTACACCTATCTATTATAAACAATGTGTTCATAAACAATATTGTATAGATATAATATTTAGAGTACATGTTATAAATACATATAAAAATATACATATATAAATGTGTGAAATGTGTGTTAAGTCTCATATATTAGTCTGAAGCAACGATTCAGTATCATCATAATTAAGTTGTTTGAGGTATTTGGTAATTAATTTGCTACATACGTACTGTGATTGCTTGTACATATCTGTTAATACCCTATTCACTTTGTTATATACATAGGGACCCATATATTGAGCACCAGATTGACCAAACCTTGTTGCAAATGTAGGTAATTCAAATATTCTATCTTTTCTGCGTTTCTTAGAATTATTATTTCTGGGCATTTTATGTTGATTTATAATGATGCATTTTATATATAATTGCCTAACTGTCAGAACATCTGCAAGTTTGTATAAATGACTAGTTGAAAAATCAAAAGGTTTGAAGAACATTACCTTTAATATGGCTCTTTGAGCTCGCTCTAATTTTATCATAGTAGTTTTTGCGCAGCCACCCCAACAAGTTATACCATAAGTAAGAAGTGACTGGCATAACCCGTAATAAGTTGAGATCAGTTGTTGCTTATCACATATGTTTCTAAGGATCTTAAATATGTATATTAATTTCCTCACACGGCCTGTTAAGGCATTGGTATGATCCTTCCAGTTGAGATTATCGTCGATCAACAGACCAAGGTATTTGATTGTCCTTGAGTTTAAAATATTAGGGCAGTTACAATTACCATCATCACCCTGGCAGTGATGAGCTTTTACATTTATAAAGTCACAAGGAGGTTCGTTTTGCCTACGGATGCTAAAGGTTAAATATTTAGTTTTTACAGTGTTTAATGTCAGAAAATTACTCGTTAGCCACCTGTTTATCAGTCTAAAGCCCTCATTCGCATACCCGTTAACCTCACTCCAATCTTTACCTTTAAAAATAAGCACAGTGTCATCAGCGAAGGTTATTATCTCTCCATTTCTTAGTTCTATTTGACACATTTCATTAAGGTAAATCAGAAATAATGTTGGCCCCAGTATACTTCCCTGGGGTACACCGAAACTCGTCTTCTGCTGTTCACTTTTGTGGTCACCGATTTGTACAATGTGTTTTTCTATTACTTAAATAATCGACAAACAGCTTGTGTTGTTTATCGCGTATGCCTATACCTTCCAGCTTCGATAGTAGAAGGGGGACGGAGACAGTATCAAAAGCCTTTGCCAGGTCCAAGAATATTGCAAGGCATTTATTATTTGAATCAAGATTGGTGGTCACTTTGCTGATAAGACGTTGTATTGCATCTGTCGTAGATTTTTTGTTTCGAAAACCATATTGGGTATTAGCTAACAATTGGTTACTTTCCAAATAGCTTTTAAGACGTTTGTTAATGATTTTTTCGATAATTTTCGCCAGTATCGGCAGAAGTGATATTGGTCGGTAATTATCAATACTGTCACCATCACCAGATTTGAAAACGGGCACCACAATCGATCTTTTTAATAAGTCCGGAAACACACCATGCTCGAAACAGCTGTTACAGATCTCCGTTATAGGTGCGCATAGTGTATCAATAGAATTCTTGTAAACTTTGACGATATACCATCCCATCCAGTGGCTGGGCTGTTCTTGAGTGATAATATAGTAGTTCTTATTTCGTCTTCATCCGTCGGCAATAGGACAAAAGAATGCAATGCACCTTTAGCTTTGTACCTAGCCAGATTTAGTTCCTCAGCTTTATTCTTTGTCAGTATACTATTTGTCAGTCTACTGCCCACTCCAACAAAATGGCTATTAATGTAATTTAATGAATCCCTAACGTTAGACTCTATGCTCAGTAACTTATGTGATTTAATTTTAGATTTATTCAGGTTACAGACTTCTTTTATACATTGCCATTGTTTTTTAGGACTCCGTTATATTTTTGCATTTCAGCTTGATAATAATTATTTTTTATTTTTTTCAGTAAACTGTTGCATGTGTTTCTATATCTTAGGTAGGTGATTTTCAGGATTACATTTGAAGGTTCTTTTTTTACTCGTCTATGAAGTCTATCTCTATTACGAATGCAACGAACAAGGCCAGCTGTAATCCATGGCTTAATAGTTCTATTCCTTGAGGATACTGCCATTTTAAACGTATTTTTTTCAACTATGCCCTTGATAACTGATATAAAGTGGTCTACAGCATCATTCGGATTCAGTTGTTGTAATTCAGTCCAGTCTATCCTGGACAAATCGGAAGTGATAGCTACGTAATCAGTCCTATTAATAATTTTTGGTGGTTTTGGCGGTATTCCTGAATTGTTGTGCAACGACAACATCAAACAAGAATGATCAGTGACCGAAGTCGTACAAATCACTGTATCAACCATAGACTTGAGTCTGACAAAGCAATGATCCAGACAGTTCTCCCCACGCGTTGGTAGACTATGTGTGGGAACCATTCCATGAGTAGCCAATAAGTTAAGGTAGTCCTGTGCACGTCGTTCACTGTGCTCAGGATTTATATCTATATTTATATCCCCAACCAAAACAATGTGTCTGTAGTGTTTAAGTTCTAATAAGATCCCATTTAGGGACTCTAGAAAATTTGTCGTGTTAGTAAATGATGGTGGTCTGTAAATACAAACAAAAACTATGTTACCCTGGAGAGAGACAACAAGGCAGTTCATATCATCCGAGTGGATGGGCTCATATACTTTTGCAACAGCCGAACTTCTAACGTAAACTACGACCCCGTCACTTTGGTTATACAGTTTTTTAGTAGCGTATGCATCAAAGTCATTCAGTACCGGCAAATTATGGCATTTAGACAACCAACACTCCGTAAGAATAATGATGTCTTCGTTGATATTTAACTTATTCAAGAATATGGTAAAATCATCCATATTATGATTAATACTGCGTATATTTTGGACTATTATTTTCAAGGTAGAATTTCGTGTCAAATGAGACTTGCATCGCTCTGGTACATCCTCCAATAGTGCCCTGCCTACACTGACATTATTGTCAATGTCAGCAACTATTTCACTTATGTCACCCATTTAGGAGGTTAGGTTGAACGATTGAATATTTTATAGTGTAGAAAATAGTAATACAGCTGAGCACATTTTTGTGGATACACCAGAGCAAGGCGTAGTGAATATATTATGGGTAAGAGTTTTGTGTAGGCGATTCAATTTAGTGTGTAGATGAGTGTTTTTTATACTAATATATATAAATAGCTTAGAATAAACTATAAAAAATAAGTATAAGATAAGTAAGATAAGTTTAAAAGTCCCAAAGTATAACAGCCAATATTCTGCATGCATTAAATGTTGTTGAGTAAACAAAAATAACTGAAAAGAATACAAAATTAAGCTTAGGAATATGTGATATTGGAAGTATGTACCACATTTGCATTTATTTTCGTGTTTAGAATTGCTCACCATTGTTCCTGTTAGCAGTCACATATTGTTACACATTTTCAAACGTAGGTCTTCAATTTGTTCACTTGATTTTATAAGAATGGCATCGCCGCTTTCCAACTTTCTTAGATATATTCGTCCGTTAGTGATCCAGCAAAACTTGTAGTCGTAGTTTTTGGCAAAGTCCCGGGCTTCGAAGTGGAGTTTTTTCATTTTCGGTGAAAGAGAATCATTTATATAGATTTGTTTTGTAATGTTTTGTGTGCCAAAGATATCTGTGTTAAGTTTAGCCAACTTATTGCTGTTGTTAAATTTTTTAAATGCTCCACTCAGTAATTTCTTATCCCTCTCTGTTTGATACTCTACAACTATAGTTTTGTTTTTATTTCTAGCCCTATAAATTCGACGGAAATCTGGTATTACTGGCAATTCTAAGGCTCTGTAGATTATTTCCATGATTTCCAGCGTACTTTCTTTATCTTGATAAGGCACATTATTAATTTCTACTACTGATGATCTTTGCTTCCTTTCCATTTCTTCTATTTGTTCTCTAAGAAATTGATCTTGGCGAGTGATTTATTATGTTCAATATTCAGTTTGTTCACTGTATCTTTCACTTCCTTGTACATTGACGTCAGTAGATCTAGATTCTTTTCTAGGTTCATGTTAAGCTTCAGTATTTGTTTGTTTTGTGTTTTAAGTTCCTCCATACTTTCTGTTAATTTCTTGAATTTATCTTCTTGACTGTCGCTTAGTTTAGCAAATGCAGTAGTAAATTCTGCGCGCACAGCGGCGATGTCGTCGTTGTCAGAAATTTGTTTGCGCTTGCGTAAGTTCAACGACGAGCTTCTGCTTTCCAAAGCCAAATCTGGATATGAAGAAGTTTTCACAACGGTAGGTGGTGACCGAGGCATGGTTTGTCTTCTTTTTTTGCATATACTACAGAGGTGTTAGCCCTGGTACCTGACGACGGTTTAATAATATATCAGAAGAATTTGAATGGTAAATTCAGGTAACAAGGTTCAATTTGCTATACACAATTGTAGTTGTAATTAAAATAAAATTTTCTTCAGTTTGTATACGACTGCTCGACAGCGCGCGCTCGGACGAAGTGAAGTGAGTGAATCTACACATTGCCATGATTGTTCAGTACACAAAGTAAACAACTCACTGAAAAATTTAGTCCCAGGATGCGCGTTGAAGTCCCCTAGCACGAACATATTTTCCGTACCACTGCTTTCAACTATTGATACGACTTCACTTAAACACTCAGAATATTCCACTAAGTTGTCAGCACAGTCAGTGGGCATATCTATGGAAAGTATAAAAAACGAAATGTCCCTTTGTATCACTTTTATACACGAGATACGATCACTGCGGCAATTTATAACCGTAACCGAAGGGAACACTGATTTCCGCCACAGCAACGCAACACCGCCATAAGGTCTTCCTTTGAGGATTCCCGAAGAGATGTCAACAGCTGATTTGCCAGCGTAGGCAAAATCTTGATGAATGCCTCCTAGGTATGGAACATCTTAAGGTAACAGCCAGGTCTTCTGCAATGCTATGACGTCGGCAACGGCACATAGCTTCCTTACGCAATCAGTTGATCGTATAATACTCTTACAGTTGAAGGTTGAAAAGGTTAGTTTATTGTTGTCACGGATCATAACTTTCATAGTTTTTCATCAGTCAGTCGATTCGGCAACTCAGGTTTATCCTTTCTAAAGTAAATGAATCGTCTGAATCGAATACCCTCCGGCCAAAGTTTGTCATCTAAAAATGTATGCAGCTTATGTTTCGTAACAAACAACTTAAAGGCTTTGTATGGTCTGTCGTTCTTCATATTAAGTTTTTCCAATACATCGGTTTCCTGAGTCTTTTACTCCGCATACTCACAGATATCCTGCCCAGTAGTCTCTTTATCGACGTTAGAAATAAAAAGAGGAATTTTAGTTTCCGCTGCGTACTATAAGAGATTGATATACCGCCTTTAAACAATATATATTCAACATGGTGGGCCGCTTCATCCGATGTCAAAAATGGAGGGCACGGCAGTGCCCCCGCCAAGTAGAGCGCTCTAGACCAATACAAACAGACATGTTCATGCACACAAATATTTGTACTGCCCGGGGAACGAACTCGGATCCCTTGGTGTAGGAGCCGACGTCTCAATCATTACACCCAATGGGCCGTCCAATATTCCTTTTAAGTTTATACAAAAAGAAGTGAAATCCCACCAAAAACATTCTGTGAAAAATCGAGCCAAGTCTCGATGGAGCTTTTATAGCGAGCGAGCGATTATCTCTAAAAAGTAATGAAATCAAGACAAAGACGTGCCAATACTAAGGTTCCTTACTGCGATTACTTTATTAGTATGGTTAATATTTTGTGACTTGGCCGTTGAACATTCTTTAAATGTTATTACCTTCATCAAACCTACAATTGAATGTTTCTTGAATGACCGTTTTCCAAGTGGCAAATTTTATCGTCAATAGGAAGCTTCTAGCGTTCCGACGACAGATGGGTGCAATAGTGTCATGGAGCGCCTGGTTTTCTATCCTTGTGTTCTCTTCAACACAAGGATAGAAAACCATTGGAAAACGGTCATTCAATAAACATTCAATTGTAGGCTTGATTAAGGTAATAACATGTAAAGAATGTTCAACGGCCAAGTCCCACAAAATTTACCATAATAATTAAGTAATCGCAGTAAGGAACCTTAGACTTGGCACGTCTCTGTCTTGATTTCATTACTTTTTAGAGATAATCAAGCAGCTTCATCGAGACTTGGCTCGATTTTATACAAATGTTTTTGGTGGGATAATAGTATTAATGATTCAATTTTATAAGAATACTTCAAAGCTTTTGCGTTCGAGTTCGTCCGCGTGAAATAGTTACTTTGTACACTCTCTTTGACCCGCTACTTCGTTTAAATAGGTGAGTTAAAACTGCGATATATCATAACATATTAATTGAATCTTAAAGATAAAAAAGACAATTTTGTTTAAAATGAAATACTTGTGATAAATAAAGTATTTATTTGGATGAGGATTATTATCATATTTATGACAACACCTTCGCAAATGATGCATTATTTTAGAAAAAAAATTAAGCTTAAAAATATTTTATAGGGAGCTAACATAGACATATGCTGTCGCGGACTTTATTGTAGACCTAAAGATCTGGGAACAATACTTTCATATATGACTGTTGTGAAACTTCAACCATTTACGCAGCGGAAGCTCCAAGTATGAAAAAATCCCCGCTGATTTTGAAACATTCTTCATTGCTGCTCCGCTTCTATTGCTCGTAGCGTGATGATATATAGCCTTGCTCAATAAATAAGCTTTCTAACACTTAAAGAATTTTTCAAATCGAACCAGATTTTTCTGAGATTAGCGCGTGCAAACAAACTAACAAACGCTTCAGTTTTATAATATTAGTATATAGATATTATAATATAAATAAATAATATAAATAAGTATCCACTGACCTTCACACAGCGCCATCTATCCCCAAGTTAAGCGTGAAGCCTGTATTATGGGTACTGAACAACGGATAAACATACTTATACACATTTATTTTGGAAATACATACATATAATACATAGAAAATACCCAGACCATTACAAACAGACATGCACAAAAATGTTTGTACTGCCCGGGGATTATGTTATTTGAGAAAATACTGTAGCCTTGTTATTTAAAATACCATCATTTGAAATTGCACTAACATAACACCAAACAAGCTGAGTACACACCTGTGATCAAACGGCCATGATTGAAAGGGACGTGGTCCGCAAACAGACAGTTGGGGACAATACGGCAAAGCGGTCGTTTGTGTCCACTGACTACTCTTCAGTAATTAGCCTAACATAGGAGTCGGAACGTTACATTTTTCAACAAGCTGTTTATTCGGCCGCACAATTTTAACGATTCCGTATTGAGTGTTTCGCCAACAACGTTTGTAATTTGAACAATAAATGCTGATACTACGTATTTACTACATGTGAGCATCGGTGGCTCATTGATGTGGACTGTTGCCTTCCGATCTGAAGGGTGCAGGTTCAAATCCTGCCACGTACCAATGTATTTTTGAATTTTCCAAATTATATTTACGTTTATCCGACGATCTTACGGTGAAGAAGAGCATCGTGCGGAAACCTGCATACGCCTACGAACAAATTCAAAAGTTGTGCGTGAAGTCGGACATCCGCACTGGGTTCGCGTGGACGACTAACGCCTACACACCCTTTAGGGGTAGGCTTGTGCCCCTCGGTCTGGGGACGTTATAATGAGCTGCTGGTGATAATTATGATGATGACTACGTATTTGACGTTATGTGATTTTTCGATGAATTTATTTATTTATTTTGGTTCACCAGCGTTTGTTACAAAATATGAACTTAACTATCTTACTTATAAATTCTATTCTAAATGTAACAATCATCAAAGGTAAACACATCATGCAAAAGAAAGAAGACTTACCTATTACTACTTAATTATAATCTAAATATATAAATAATTAAAATAAAAAAGATTTAAAATAACAATAAAAAATAATTTTATTTAAGTTTAACCTGAAGCTATCTTTGGATCATCATGAATACATGAGCATACTCATATATGTACAGTTTATGTTGCATTGATTACAAAACAGATTAAAAAAAATATGGATGTGAGCCAATATTTGTGTTATTTATAGTAAATCTCGTGCTAGAATCTTAGTACGGGTTTCTTTTAAATAAATGCTTTTAATTATCTATACATTCATATAAAAAAACATGGTCTAACAAAAACATGTTTTTAATAATATTTCAGTTGAATAAGTATATGAATATCAATGGGGCAAGTAGTCATTACTTTTCTGTGCAAAATGGAATTCTAGTCTCATACCGTCCGATTCGCCAAGTACTTATCTACTGAAACACCTAGATCAACAGTTTGTTACCTGTAGAGTAGCTTTTTTACATTACACTTGAAACTATAATTGATAACTTCAGTGATGCATTCAGGTGTTTATCGAACCTCACAGCAAGCTCATAGGGACGTGACGACCCCATCGCCCGATGATGGTATTAGCTTTATGCTAGTATAATCAGTGCTGTCAGTCTCCATCTATGGTTTTAAGGTTAATATTTCGTAAACAAAGCGTTATATCGAAAACCTTCTTTTTTTAAAAAAAAAACGGTGTACATTTTTTTTAATTATACTTTTAATATACCGTAATATATAGTGACACTCGCGCTATGGAGATAAATCTAACGATAACTCATATGTTAAAATCCGTCAATTCGTTTAGGCTGCAGCAGGGAACATAGATATCTGCATACTTACATAGAAACATACACACGCTTGAAAAACATAAGCCCTTGCGGCAATCAGCAAATAAATAAATAGTTATCATTATTTTATTTTAATCAAAACTGCCAAAATAAGAAAATTATTGAACATTATAAATATTGTTGAACAGTTACCAAGTTCGTTGTGGAATTTGAGGCAAATCAAGAGGCAATAAAATGTTCTTGAATATTAAACTTGTATTGATTGTTATAACGGTGTAAAAGGAGCCTCAAATACCGTTATTATTAGACGGTTCACATTTATTATTTTGGAAGGAAGTTGAGTGTTCAACTCTTGTTATTAGTCACGTCACCAACTCTTGTTATTGCAGCGATTTCACTTAATTATAAGAAGCATAAATCTTAAAATATTTGCTTATTACGACTCTCTAATTCTAGGTTGACTTTGCGCACTCGTCACGCTACGAGGTAGCAAAAGTGGGTATAATTTCGAAAGAGAATGACCAAGGAAATGAGCATGGCTATTTATGTTGCGGAGTTATTTTATAACAAACCTTAAGTTAACAACTCCTGTGTTATTATCAGTTCAATCTTTGCTAAAATCAACGTGCTTAGGTAAAGAACACGTCGAATAAAATAGATTGTAGAATCCAAAGATGTTAAAAACTTATATTTACATTATATAATTTATTAAATGAATCAATGAAATCTACGTTTTGTTGTCTTTTTATGACTAAAGTTGTGACATAGTCATGTCAAACAAATAATAAAGAAGTAGAAAACTATTCCGATGCGCAGTTTTAAACGTAAAATAATTATATCAGCCCAAAACGACCCACCACTCCCACCAAGGGCGGATCCAGGTTAGGCGCAGGTCACATAGTAGTAGTCAAGTTAAGAACTTATAAGGTATTTTGTTAATGTTCTTTAGTATAGTATTTAAAATAGCGCAGGGGGGCATGACCCCCATGACCCTCCCTCTGGAGCCGCTGTTGACTCCCACAGAGATGTTAATTTGTATAGCTCGGTAATTAATTAATTGCACTTCGTCAATAACTATTTAGTATCCCACAGTATATCTGTGTGTAAGAAAGAAAACTTTAATATTAACTCCGTCCCATTAGTTCCCTCTTGAGTAAGATGCCAACGCCAAAATATTTATAATAGGTGATTTTCACCCACATTATTACACCTACATATTAATCAATCTCTCATAATACTCAAAGCTTACGATATCGAGGAGTAAAACTAAGCAAATCATTTTCTCTGCAGAGCATATTCCGTTCCTTATGCGGTTATAATAATGAAATGAGAAAACTAGGCATTTCGCTATAAGAGCTTTTCCTATAAGTATTAAGTTATTTTGATTAGGAAAATAAATGTTCTTAATCCTATGACAGGAGATTAATCTTACCTCATTATTATAGCGCTGATATCAGTAGATCATGGAGATTGACTTACAAGTGTTCCGCACAAGTTCACAAACTTAGAAAAGAGATCAGAGATGTGACATGTCCAAAGATATAATAATTCCGCTTCCTCTAAAAAACTTAACAATAAAAATTTTCATAAAATATTTTGGATTCCTAGTTTTTATCATGGCTAAAGAAAACTCCAGAATAATGGAATGTTTGTTTGCACTAGGAAAAACCGGAAGGGCCACTAGGAGGTATAGTTGCCTTACTGATATATAATATCTATAATATATAATATATTATAGTCACAACATAACGATAATAATAAAATAATCACAGTAAGGAACCTTAGACTTGGCACGTCTTTGTCTTAATTTCATTACTTTTTAGAGATAATCAAGCAGCTCCATCGAGACTTGGCTCGATTTTTTACAGAATGTTTTTGGTTGGATTTCACTTCTTTTTGTAGAAACTTGAAGGAATATTGGAACACCCATTGGGTGTAATGGTTGAGACGTCGGCTACTCACCAAGGTTCCAGGTTCGATCCCGCGGCATACCTACAAATATTTGTGTGCCATGAACATGTCTGTTTGTATTGGTCTAGCGCGCTCGACTTGGCGAGGCACTGCCGTGCCACCCAATTTTTGATATGATGAAGCGGCCCCACCATGTAGAATATATATTGTTTAAAGGCGGTATGTCGATCTCTTATAGTTTGGCTGGGCTCTTTTGCTATCTAAGCAGGGTCATCAGGTACTCCAGATCTTCGATTATCCAAGTTTTTAATTTTCTCTTTATGTAGCCATTGAACCCTAACTCTGTACCAAATTTCAACTCTCTGAGTTAATGGAAATACTAGTCTATTTTGATGATTTTGTGTGAAGTTATAACTAAATCATGCCTTCCATTAACAAAGCGGTCTAATAAAATCTGTTTTATTTTTTCTATTCATCCACAGCTCATTATACGTCGCCCCCAAGGGGTACGAGCCAACCCGTATAGGGTTTAAAAGCCTAAGTCGTCTACGCGGGCCCAGTGCGGATTGATGCATAACCTTTGAATTTCTTCGCAGGCGTGCATAATTTCACGGTGTTTTCCTTCACTGTAAGAGCGTTGAACAACCGTACAAATAATTTCGAAAATACATTATTACGTGGCAGGATTTGATCCTGCACCCCTCAGATCGGAATGCAACAGTCCACACCAATGAGCCACCGATGCTCTTTCCTATAAATCTCTACATTTTCGACTTTGTTGTTTGCGGCTTGCGATATCAAGAGACGGTATCGCCAATACACAAAAAAGTCGGGCAACTATTTCGCCCTTAGTATTTTGCACAGCGAAAGTTCAGTTTTAAGTCCATAAACAACTTCAAACTGGCGCACGTTGCTTGAATGCTGTAACAAAATTAAGCTAGCGTCTCAAGCTCAATTTAAATATCCATATACAGCTGTATCGCTAACGAATTTAATATAATATTACAAGACAACTAAGTAGAAAAAAATATTGTACAGATACGCGATGATTCTAGCACAAGTCCACTACGCAACAGAGGTGGTGACCTCTGTTTAAATAACATAGGGGGCATAACGTACCTGTGTTGCCTACATTAAAAAGCAAACCTATTTCAAATTTATACACATATCCCACGTTCATATCATTAAATCGCGAATTAAACCACATTAAAACAAAGTCTGAACCTTAAAAATATATTACTTATTTAATCTGTGATATTACACAGCGCACAAAAATTCACAGATCTCGTGCCTTTCCCAACCTTCTGGTACATTGGAATGCACTTATAGTGCAAACTTTAATGAAAACAACTCTTTACTGCTAACCAAGAGTACCGTTATTTTTATATACGGATTACGCCCTTTTAACAAAGCTCAGCTTTTCTTTCGCCTTTTTCACACGGCACACGCCAGATGTCTCATCAGCAACGATCGGAGTAGGTAGAGCTATTTAGGTTCATTAACCTCCAACATTGATGTGAATATGGACATTATGTTTATGTGTGGTTTATATTGATATTTTGTTTCATATCAATGAACTATAAAAAATGTTATGTGCGTTCGTCGGTGCAAACGCACGAACGTTTGTAAATTTAACATTACCAATATGTTGCCAAACTTTTACAAACACGCAACGTTGTCGCTTTGTTGAATCTCGTGATATTGCTGCATCATAGGAACAAACTAACAAAATTTCTGTTGCTAAAGTGACAAACTTATTTTTTGTCTCTTTATGCACCCCTCTCTCTCTTCAACCTATCGCAGTCCACTGCTGGACATAGGTCTCCCCCATTTTGCGCCAGACATCCTATTTCTATTTGCGGGGAATGACTAGATATCTTTCGAAGTCTCACGGGACCTGTAAAAACATGTTCGTACTTATTCTCTTGGTCACGCAAACAATACAACTGTGAATTACCCTACATCGAAAGTGCCAAATCACAGGGTAACTACATGCGTGCGTGACACAAAATATATTTAATATTAGATACGCCCACGTTACAAGTTTGGAGTTTCCCTAGTTGTTTCAGTGCGGATTGATTACGTTCATATCATACTAACTGGAGATAAATGTTGCTTATACACATTAAAAAAAAATACTGGTATTATAAACACATAAAAATTATATAAGTTAATGAATTCATTAATTCTTATGTCCACATATCATTGTTATTTAAATTTGAAAAAACAAATTTTAAAATCACGCGAGCGAATGTACCTATCCTCATTTTGCCATTATTCGGCTACCTGCGCAAACAATATAAAACGCAGGGCCCAAACGGCTAGATTTCAGTTTCGGCTCTGGCGTGGCTCGGTACCAAAGACTACGATGGCATATTGGATATAGACAGAGAATCGACACTTAGAATCGGCTAGCAATTTAGCGCCATTCAGTTGACAGCTACTTATAGATTTTCAATGGATCTCCTATACAAGAATTACCAACTTTTATCAGTCAGAAAGCTTTACCTAATTAATATTACACAGACGTTACACAAAAAAATGCCTTTTGATCCAACACTTCTAAATCGTAGAAGATATAATTTAGCTGATTTTGCACGAAGGCAATATATATCGCATCGATCCATTCTAGTCAGGTATACATATCATATTTAATATTTATGTTAATATGATAGTTTATATGCACTACATACATAGAATTAAATAATATACTCTTCATTGACGTTGACGCCTCGTTTAGACTCCATCAATTAGAATAAAAAGGAAAACAATTGACATCTTAATGATTTCATTTTATTTTCATATACATTAAATTTTGTTTCAAGTTTCCTGCCTTTGTTATTGTATAAGTGCCTGAATGCCTTTGTCTGAACACTGCATATATTGGTTAACACACATGAAGCCCCTACTACTACTACCCCCTACTACGAGGTAATTCTCAAAACTAATCACTGCAATACCACGATACTTTATATTAATCACACAGTCCAAGAGTTTATTTAGCTTAACTTTTTCTTTAACAAACAACAACACAAACAAAATATACGGTTTTATATATTTTTTGGCTGAAATTTTGCATGGGAAATGAATTATTTTAAAAGTTACAATCACAGATCTTTCATACTTTTAATAAAATGAAAATACGTATTTCACTTAACGTTGGCACAATGGATTTATTGAAGACAAATTATACTTACATAAATATTCAAACCTCACGATTGTTTATTTTTAAAAACTCTTGTAGAGTTCTTCAAAATTGTATTCCTGAGGACATTAAATAATATTAGCAAATTAGAAAGAAAGAAAGAAAGAAAGAAAAAACGTTTATTGGAAATCTCAACACATAGTAACAGCAACATAAACAAAATATTTACAATAGACAAAAACATCAGGATAATAAAAGGATAAACAAAAGAAGATTAACAGGTAAATACAGCAATTAGAAATAAACAATAGAATACAGTGAAGTAGAATACATTAAACACAAAGAAAAGGAAAACCAAAAAACAGCCAATAGGTTTTATGTTGTGAAATCCAATTAGGTCCTATCTCAGCGTGTTCTTCCACGGCATAAATATATCCGTGGAAGCGCTGGTATTATGATAGAGCCTTTGGGTGAGTGACATATTGAATAAATGTGTATTACATTTACTATTATCAACATGAACTCAGCAACCCACACAGATGCATAGAGTATTGTGTAGGTATTAAATTTTTAGGTACCTATGGCCATAAAAAGAAATTAAGTTATTTCTCATACAATGATGAGATATTTTTAGACAACACATCATCATCATCATCAGCTCATTAAACGTCCCCACCGAGGGGCATGAGCCTGCCCGTATAGGGTGATTAGGCCTTAGTCGTCTACGCGGACCCAGTGCGGGTTGGACGACTTCACACGCAACCTTCGAATCTCTTCGCAGGTGTGCATGAAGGTTTCCTCACGATGTTTTCCTTCACCGTAAGAGCGTCGGACGTACGTACATATATTTTTCGAAAATTCGAAAATACTTTGGTACGTGTCGGGATTTGAACCTCAGCCCTCCCAGTAGGAAGGCGACAGTCCACACCATTGAGCCACCGATACTCAACACATTTTGGACAACACAATTTGGTTCAATACTGAATATTGAACCAAATTGTAGCTAGCACCTTGAGTTAGAAACTACATTATTATTGAACTTATTTTATTAATTAAAAAGAACTTAATTGCTTACTTAAACATATTGAACATATTACGTACGTATTAAGTACGAAATAACATACGTTTCATAAACGCATAAAATCTGTTGAATCTTTACCACGATACTTAATGGAGCAAATTCCAAGAGTTTTTGAAATAATATCGTCAGAAGCTATAAACCAGTAAGTTGGAACACACTCCAGAGAAATATACCAAAGTTTCTGCACTGTGTCGTAACTTAGAAGGCTGAGGTAATAATTTGTGACTTACTTATTATGTTCGAAACTTAAGATCTTGAAGCATCGGTAGCTTTGATAAACGAACGAACTAAGGAAGGAAAGTACATCAGCGCTTTATGATGACTTTAAATGTGGTCTCGCGTACTATAAACAAACACACTTGAATTTAATAATAAAAAATTAAAACTTAAATATGGACCCATCAGATGTTTTATAGAAGTCATCACTTCCATTTTAGTAAATCCTTTTGAACTTTTTAGTAATCTTAAAACAATCATACCAATAAAACTAGATAAGCTGACAATTGACTTGAAATATAAAAATATCACACCAAGACTATCGTTATGGTTATTTGTAAACTAGGAAACAACTAACAGCACCGAGTTGACAAATTGCGACTACCCCGACTGATATTCTACTCTGGACCAGCGTTTTCCAAACTTTCCGAAAGCAATCTGCTACTTCCTTGGAAGACAGACACTCCAATTTTATTATTAGTTAAGATGGTTTTTATTGAAGAAACAAAATAATTCGTCCCCGCTGGAAACATTCCCCATAAACATCAGAATTTTCCATATTTTTTTATTTAAACCTTGGGCTTGCTTAATAGAATCTAAGCTTATATCACCGTTTTAATGTCCATCTGAATTTAATGACATCGCATGTGTAAAGGTCGGAGGAGCCAAAAATACTTGTTCATCAAATATTCACCATCTATGCCAACAGTGATTGAATGCTGTATGAAGGGCAGTCGAAAACCAGTTACCAAAGTTTGAAAAACACAGGGCTACATCATAGATTGGTGATAAGCGACCAATTTGAGGAGGCGCCACGGCGGGTACGGAAGTCGTTATTACAGTAGGCGGTGGGACTAGCCAAATTGCACCCGCGCACGCCATCTGAACGTGACAGCGCTGTCGAACACATTGCTTATTTGGTACGTCTTAGTTTGACACCTACGGGAAACGCAAATATTGAATTCACTCTACCTGCGACTGGAATTCTTATATAAGTTTGCCAATGAGATAACAGTAAATATTTTCGATTAAAAATGACGTCAATCAGGGTGAAGAGAGTTCATAAATTAAAGCGAATAAAGCAAGATTTAAAATTTCCCCAAGGTCAAGCTAATTTGCTACCTACAAATGGTATCCACAGAAAACCGCGATGAACCTGCGCCTGTTGTGTGCTTCCCAATGAAGGACTCATTGTATCAAATTATCTCGGACTACATAAAGCTTTCAGCCGCTTTAAGAAAGCAGACATCTGACGGGCCACATTATTATGTCACGGGTTAATCTTGAAAGGTTTTTAGGTGACTTTTGTTCCCCTTGGTGTCCGAGTCTTATTGCATAGGCCCCCCTCCTCATATATTTTTACCCTATAATTTTCTATGGTCAGCGACATACACGTTGCTTATTCGGATTAACGATTGTCCATAGGTAGAGGTATCAAGATGAATAAGATGATCCGTCTGCTTTTCGTACATATCTTTGGAATGAATTATTTTCCGTAATCATGAGGTCTTCTTGTATTTTAATGATTATGATTCTGACTATAATTATGATTGTCAAGTAACTAACCCATTTAAAAGATATTTAATGAGTTTCAAAATATTGTAGACATAAAAATGCAACTTAGCAGTACAAAGGAATTTAAAATCAAACATCTTGATAATGGTTAATGTCGTAGTCTTTAAATTTAATCTAGTCACAACATAACAAGTTGGAAGAAAAAACCGAACCAAGCTACAAATAGCGAACGTGGTGCCCTCAAATCTGAGGAAATCTAGAATTTTTCCAACTTTTACAAAAAAAAAAGCACTGACCGCGAACTATTCGGAAAAGATTATTTTAGTTGCGTGTGGGACCACCTCCCTCTACTACATATGCTTGTGCAGGATTTTCGACCAATTCTGGGAAACCCTGTCTAACTTGACTATAATAGTCCGTTTAACTAATATTTAGATTTACCCGTTCATCGAGAAATATTCGATGAATCGTTCTGTCCGCATTTGGCGACAAAATTGTTTCTACGAATATTTGCACAAACATACAACTGCTTGCCCTTAATATGGCTGCTTTTCATTAGCTCTTACTTTATATAACACTGTAACGGATGGCATTAAAATTGAAAGCAGATCTTATTTTTTAAGTAATGTTACTTCTTACTAAAATTCAAAACTCAAAGATATCGATGGCCTTTATATACCGATGGCTTCAAGCAAATAGGAGCGTTTAAGAAAATCACCACTTTAAATAAAATATTTATATCTTTATCCATATTGTACCTACATTTTTAAAAATTCGCAACTCTATTTAGATTGGTTTTTGTATTTATATGACAAAATAATTAAGATTGTGTATCGAAAAATTTATGAAGTAGGTGAAATAAAAACGCGATTTTTCTTAAACGCTCCTTAGGCTTGTGGTATGGACAGAAAAAGGTCACTATAGATGCCGCGCCTTTCAAACTACGGAAATGAACCTTAAACGATCATTAGTAATCTTAATTAACAGTACACGCCAGTCAGCTTTGCTATCTATTAATATTTTTATATTATTTTATTATATATTCTTATATTTATTTTATTCAACAACCTCCTCTATTTAGCATTATTCGTCCTCTATTTAACGCTCCTGTAAAACAGAAAGTATCAAAGTTTAAAGTGATTTGAAATAAGTTCGAAGTGAAAGCAAACCTTACTACAATATTAAATTAGGAAGTACTTACAATATTGGACAATAATTACCCCAGAACAAATATTTCGTAACGAAGTCAAACTTTAATACAACTTAAGTTGACTCCGAAATAATAAAGCAATTATCGAATTATTTTTATTTAACTTAATCAAAAGAGCAACGGTTGCTTAATGGTGTGGACTGTTGAATTCCGATCGGGAGGGCGCAGGTTCAAATCTCGCCACGTACCAATTTTTTCGAATTTTCGAAATTATATGTACGTTATCTGACGCCCTCACGGTGAAGGAAAACATCGTAAGGAAACCTGCGCACGCCTGCGAACAGATTCAAAGGTAGTGCGTGAAGTCGGACAATTCGCACTGGACCCGCGTGGACAACTAAGGCCTAATCACCCTTTACGGGTAGGCTCGTGCCCCTCGGTGAGGACGTGTAATGAGCTTATGATCATGATGATAATCAAAAGAATAATTGTGCTAAGGAAATCTAGTATGTAAGTAGGTACAATTGTACGACGACCTGATATGATTTTTTTCATAAACAAATAAATATCCACTGTCTTTCACACAGCGCCAGAGGCTAGATGCCTCAAGTTAAGCGTAAAACTTGTATTACGGGTGCTAAACAACTGATAAACATTCTTGTATACTGTCTTTGTTTTGCATACATTATTATATATATTATATATAGAAAACACCCAGACACGTTCATGCACACAAACATTTGTACTGCCAGGGGATAGAACCCGGCACCCTTGGAGTAATAGTCGACATTTCAATCATTACACCAAATGGGTCGTCAAAAAATATTTTTTTATTGTAAATGATAAAAACACAGTATTCTTACTGTGTGTTTGTATCATTTATTCATCGCTTTATTATCTAAATCTATAACTACGAGTATATACTTAAAATAAAGTTCAAACAAAAAAGCTACCGTTGACCCATGAGAAATTCCCTTAACTGTCTAGTTATTCAGTGATAACCAATCGAGGAGTAAAACTCCCACTCTCTCTTTTAAACCTATCGCAGTACACTACTTTGCTGCTCATTTGTCAATATAAAATCAAGCTTGGTACACATGTTAACAGCTATCGATTATAGAGGAGTTTCCTAGACTCCATCGTCATACCTTCCGTTAAATACTTCACCGAGAAAAGTTTTATGAAAGCACCAGACACCCTTACTACTGTAGAAAGTTTGTCTCGATTTCCCTAGGATTTCATCATCACATCTTGTTTGATGATATTACAGCCAAACGACAAGCAAATTAATATCGACCAAGTGCGAGTCGGACTCGCCCGTGAAGGGTTTCACAGTAGCAAATAACATATATAGCAAATAACATAAAATAAAATAATTATTATATACATACCTAGGCACCTACTATAGCTTTATTATGGTTCACCGTTCTTGACACATATACAAACTACTGATTAGATTTCGTTCAAACCAAATTTCGTTGGTTAAAAGTAATTAAAGAAATGATTTTGTCAACTTATCCCACAGGATAAATTCGAAGCGGTATGAGTTGACTATAGAGTCAATTCAGGACAGTATCTCTAAACGATTTAATTGAATAATTATACTTTGAGTTCTGATTTTTTTATAAACATCTAATGATATCACTGAAAATGTAGACGCCTGGTATCATAAATTGAAATTGTATAAATCAGCAAAATGTGTAAGCGAAATTGAGCTAATATTAGTACGTGAAGCGGGTAGGTATTACAAACATTATATAGAAACGTATGCTAGCCATGCATAATTACCTGAGGAAATGTTATACTTTCTACAAACGAGTACAAATACGTTCAGAGTTCAATATTTGTAAAATGTAGATATGTGTGAATAGTTGCTTGAGCGACTCCATTTGAATATTTGCAAAGATCGCCACAAGACGATTATGTTATGCAGTGAAGAATCAGTTTCATATGATGGTGGTAATACTTGCAAATTTTACTTTTTTTGCCCTAGATTTACTTTTTCGAAAATACGAGAAATTACCATTTTTAGTTATACGTACTTCATATTTTTCTATATGCAAGTCCTTCTTTCTTGAATAATTTAAATTAATAAATTGAACACGCTTTAACGAAAACACTAAAATGCCACTTTAGGTGGGTAAGTATATAAAACGCCCATGAAAAGTTGCGTAGTAGAAAATAAGATAATAAAGAATAATTTTTATTTTACTTAGGCATCTACTACAGAAAAAGTTGTTACTTTATGGTACGCACCCATAGTTTTTATTTTATCAATCCCATATTTAGAAGTTATAACTGTGTCTCGTAGCGTATATCAATTAGTTCTTATTGCAAACAGACATCTCGGATCGGATTTGTAAAGGTTGTTTTTGCCATTTGGCTACGAAACCCTAACAATGATGCAAAATAAAAATAGGGGGCGGGACATCCCTGATATGGTATACTTATATTGAATAGAGGCAGACGAGTATACGTTAAACCTGTTGGTAAGTGACGTCGCCCATGACATTTAAGACCTCAGGTCCAGAAAGGCTTTTGAAAAGTATGTACGCTCTGTTTTTGAAGGACGCAGGAACACTTCTCGTGAATGCAGAGATGCCACATCTCTACGCAAACTCAAAGGTCCAGCTGGTCAGTAAGATCTGTATCGTCAACGATTTGAGCCGCTCTCTTTGGATGCGGTCAAGAGGAAGAAGTTGGTATTGCGGCGCCCCTGCCCAAAGATAGGAGTCCAAGTGGGGTGGCAAGTTCGACCTTATAAAGTTGCAAGCTTCATAGATGCCTTTTCTTCTAAATGATCGCGGAACTGGAAGTCACCCGATATGACGAAATAATACTCGACACTTATACGAAATAATCGTTTAATATCGAGTAAATTAGTTCCAAACACATACATATGGTGAGGAAAGAATCATTATCACTAAGCTTTTACACGTGTAAAACTTGATTAATCGTTGTCTTTGCTAGAAATATGTTATTTTTAGACTAGAATATTTATCATTGCCTCTTATTTTACGTACACATATTGTCATCGCAAAATATCCGCATATTTGTATGTATTCCACTGCCACTGCTGGACATAGGTTTCCACCATTTTACGCCAGATATCCCGGTCTTTTGCTTTTCTCATCCAGGCTCCACCAGCGACCTTTCGACATACACACCCTTCACTCACACTTATTCATATATATCGCCATGTCTATGCATTTGTGTTGTATTTAGATAGCATATACACCACGTCTTCCATCAAAAACAGCCAGTACAAACATATAAAAGAAAACCTTCACAATACAAGTTTCAAAGTATGGATAATTCTCATTCCATGTATGAACACAACTAATGTTTGACTATGTACATCGCTTGACTTTGACAGGTACCTCATAGCCTATTGCTTGGTTGCAAAACAAATACGCGTAAAAACTTCAAACAGTTGCAGCCGGTCATGAGGCTCCCCCTGCGTAAATTACGCAATCGCCCTCATTACCGCGGGCGCCCATCCATGGATGATGCGAGGGTGAAGGGCCCGAACCTAGCTGTCTCTACCTATAACTGTAACGAGTTTACGGGGGCAGAGCAAAGTGCAGCTAACGTCAGCGGCAAACGCCATGCATACGTAAATTTTCTATTTATGGCAACTAACTTGTAATGGAGAGTTTTTGAATGTACAAAACGTTTGAGTTTAGAACTGGAAATTGATCTAATCATACTTTTAAACAAACTACCAAACAATCATATGTGCGGTACAAAACGTTGTATACTTACGTACCTGCTATCTCCGATCCATCCGCCAAGCGTGGCCATTTTGGCAAGTGCCAATCGTGAAACAGGTTCAATCCAATGAAGTTAGAATCGAGGAAATCGGAGTTGCAAGTATCCATGAGCCCTGGTATCACATCATGGTATGTGATGGTGTGAGCAGAACCGTGTGCGTGCTCCTCCGAGGCCTGCTCGTTTGCCAATATGTAAATCTTGGTATTCCGGTGTATGATGATAACCATACCAATACGGCTATGTTGCACGATTTTTCTTTATTTACGAGCTTTGCAATTCGGCAATGCCATTCCATGGTATCACCATACAATTTATATGGTTTGAAACAATTACTTTTATTGAAACTTAAGTTCTAAGTCAAAGTAATACCTATACCATTTTTTTTTCAGTTAAGGTTATAAGGCGGCCACTTATCATCATTAATTGAAGTTACCACTGATTTCATATAATTTCAATACATTTTTGGTAATGTTACGTAAAATGTCCAAATTATCAACGAGCAAAACATAAACCTAACTTTTCGATCAATAGAATGTCTTACCCTATGTTTTTTTATATTAAAATATATCGTTCATGAATTAGGATATTTTAAAAGGGACTTATGACACCCCTTATCTCTCATTACTCATGTTTACGAGTATAATTATAGTACACATGGAACCAAGTACCGATATGCTGCCGAACCCCATTACAAAACACGGTACTACATTAGCTATGAAAATACTCGTAGCATAACAACAATGTGGTTGGAATTTCAGTGAGTTGGCGAATTTTATGAACCGTGAAAGTACCAGTCTACTAGAAATAAGATATGTTAGACGCTTTCTCTATTGTATGTTTGCATCTGAGTAATAGCGAGTAAAATGGAATTGTACACGAGACCCGATCAAGTACTGCCTTGCGGTTTAGAGTAGGTATACAATAATAAATGTCTGAAGACGAAAGTCTTTGACCAGTGTGTGTTGCCGGTTATTACATACGGAAGTGAAACGTGGTCGCTTACTAAGGGCCTCTTAAATAGGCTTAAAGTTGCTCAACGTGCTATGGAAAGGGCTATGTTATGTTTCCCTACGCGATAAGATCCGGAACACGGATATCCGTAAGAGAACTAGAGTGACCGACATAGCCCACAGGATAAGCAAGTTGAAGTGGCAGTGGGCAGGGCACATAGTGCGTAGAACCGATGGCCGATGGGGCGGAAAGGTTCTCGAGTGGCGTCGCCGCGTAACGGAAACGAAGCGTGGCCGACCCCCGACCAGATGGTCTGATGATCTGGTTAAGGTGGCAGGCAGCAGATGGATTGTCAACTGCAAGGGATCGGTCCGCTGGAAATCATTAGGGGAGGCCTTCGTTCAGCAGTGGACTTTCTAGGTTGTAATGATGATGATGATACAATAATAATCATAATTATTTATTTGCACCAATAACAGTTTAACATGTAATGTATAGAACCCTGGCTGCCAAACTAGTATAAACTGTATAATGGAAGCCAGAATATAACGGGTCGCAAACCGGGATCCCGGATCTCAAAAATACCGGGATACCGGGCCAAATTTGGGTCTTATAAATACCGGTATTCATTTCACGAAACCGGATTTTCGGTATTTTCGGTTTTAGTCATCATCATCATCATCAGCTCATTAAACGTCCCACCGAGGGGCACGAGCCTACCCGTATAGGGTGTATAGGCCGTAGTCGTCCACGCGGGCCCAGTGCGGATTGACGACTTCACACACAACCTTCGAATCTCTTCGCAGGCGTGCATGAAGGTTTCCTCACGAGTTTTCCTTCACCGTAAGAGCGTCGCGATAACGTACAATATTTTTTCGAAAATTCGGAAATACATTGGTACGTGACGGGATTTGAACCTCAGCCCTCCCAGTAGGAAGCGACAGTCCACACCACTGAGCCACCGACGCTCTTAGTAAAATAAATAAAAAGTTACGCGCCATTTAATCGTATTAGGCGAGCGTGAGTTCGTTCACTTTGCAACGATGATGATGTCAATTTCAATGACGGTTTTCATGTACCTAATCGTAAGACTAAAATCCTAACAACGAATTCACTGGAGCACCTAGAAATGAGAGGCCCTGGTGATGACGCATTTAGAACAGAGCTCTAAAACTTGTGGACGTCCCACCCCTAGGGCATTATTTGAGGTCTATAATCGACGAAACTGCACCGGAGACGTGGTCCAACGTCGTCATCTGTTCTTCAAAAGGTGGGACAAGAGGAGATCTTGAAGAGTTATAGACAATAGCGCTTCCGAGCCACGTCTATACCTAAGTTGTTTTTCAAGTTGTGATGAATCGTCTCCCAATAAGACTTGACGAATTCCAACCACCAGATCAGGCTGGGTTTCGAAAAGGCTACAGAACCGTGGACCACATCCATACACTTCGATAGCTTATACAGAAGACCAAATACTATGGCATTTGTGGACTACGAGCAAAGCGATATATCGAGGTAATGAAGTGTCTCTCCAACGCAGCAACGATGACCATTAGGATCCAAGACCAGCGGACAAGACTGATCCAATGGCGTCGCAAGGTGAGACAGGTTGATCTTATTTTATCCCCGATACCCTTCACAAACATAATCAAGAATGTTTTTAAGACCCTGGCTGGCCTGGATGAGACGTGAACATTAATGAAGAGAATATATCTCACCTTCGTTTTGCTGACGATATCGTCATTGGAAGAGCTTGCTGAGATGCTGAATAACCTAAATGAATCATTCCGATGAGTTGGGCTTAGCAGAATTTGGACTAGACGAAAGTCATGTTCAATGACTATATCATGCCACAAGTCACAACCGATATTCGTCGATGGCGTCCTTCTCGAGGTTGTGCGAAAATACGTTTACTTGGGCCAAACTATACCTATTGGCTGGTCTTCACGTCGATGATTCCGCAATTCTTAAAGACAAAAGTCTTTGATCAAAGCGTCCTACCCAAACTAATAACATACGCAACTGAGACATGGGCACTGACTGGGATTGTTGCACAAATTTGAAGTTATTCAACGGGCAATAGAGCGAGCTATACTTGGGGCTTCTCTAATAGATAAGATCCGTAATGAAGTTAAGTTATCCGCAAGAGAACTAAAGTTACCGACATAGCTCGCCGGATTAGCAAGTCGAAGTGGCAGTGGGCCGGTCACGTATATCGCAGAACCGATGGCCATTGGATAAGACGAGTTCTGGTGTGGAGACCACGATTTGTCAATCGTGCCGTAGGACGCCTTCCGGCGCGATGGACCGTCGACTTGCGAAATATTGCTGATAGAGGCACTATGAAGAAAGCGGGAGAACGGGATATCTGACGTAAAATTGGAGAGACCTATTTCCAGCAGGGAACTGCAACAGGTTGAAGAGAAGAAGTACCTTCTTACTCTTCCTCCACAAATTAACTTTCTTATACTAAAGTTACCGACATAGCCCGCCGGATCAGCAAGTTAAAGTTGCAGTGTGCTGGCCACGTTTGTCGCAGAACGATGGCCGTTAGAGCAGCCTAGTTCTGGAGTAGAGACGCGTCTGGACAAGCGTAGCGTAGGACGCCCTCCGGCCCGAGAGACCGACGTATTGAAGAAGGTCGCTGATAGAGGCTGGGTTAGAAAAGCGGAGGACCGGTGTATCTGGCGCAAAATGGAGGAGACCTATGTCCAGCAGTGGACTGCGATATGTTGAATAGAATACTAAATTTGCTAACATTAGCTGAATCCCGAAAATATCGAAAATACCGGATTACCCGTATTAGTCTGGAGCCAATACCGAGAATACCGGTTTTGCTGAAATGCTTCGGTATTGCGACCCCTACCAGAATATCACATTTTATTTTTGCTATAAGCTGACACAATTTTCAGTAAGAACCTTATCTCTCAACAATTTCATTTCATTTTAATTTCATTTGATTTCAGTTTTAAAATTGCCATAAAATATTATCATTACATTTGTGTGTAACGTTATATAACAAAATATCTAATTTTAAATAATAGCAAGACTATTATATATTTATGTATGTGTATATTTATATTTTTCTATATGTAACATTAATATTTCATAGTATATGCCCACGCCTTTTTAATGTTTCCTGATTTGTTTTGTTTATTGTTTGACTGTTGTGCATGTTAAGTATATTTGAAATCATTTCGTAACTGGTGCCGTGTGCCTTCATCTGCTTTCTTTTTCTTATTTTTCTAGTATCCGTAGAATACCAGTAACCGTAGCGCATACCCTGCTGATATATTTTTGCTGAGTTGAGACCATTTTGGTGTCTTATTTTTATTTTTTTTTATTTATTGTTAATTATTTATTAGTCTTAACTTTGTATTTTGTATATTTTGGTACCAAATAAACGTTTTTCTATTCTATTCTTTAAATCAATCTACCATCTAAAATCACCTTTGATGCACAAAAATCTTTTTTAACAGTATTTTAAAATCATCTTCTAATCATTTGTCATTGTAATGTTCGACGTTTCCTGCAAGATGCTTCATTATTGTCTAAACTCAGAAGAATATGTTTTTAAACAACCGCTAGGTTGTTTAAAAACATATTTACATACTCTTACGCGTAATTTGCCATGTTATTAACAAACTCTACAGAATCTTAGCGCAGCTTTTTAGAGCTTACAGTATTTCTTAGAAGTTTGTTACAATTTCACTATGTTGTGTTAAAATATTTAAAAACTGGAGCTAATTATAAGTGAAGCCGCATTACCGAATTACTAAACATTGGTTGTTGGCCGTTCTGGTCATAAATATAATTTCGTTTATACTGCCAAATGTCGTATAAATATGTTAACTTCGTAAATAATAAAAAGTGCATGATTCGTGCAGTGCCTCGTTATCTGCGTTTTATTTATACAAAAATCGAAAATACTCGTGCCTCGAGAACTTTCTGTATTATTATGTGTAATATAAGGTAGTTAGCTGTCTCAAAGAATATCGTTATTTAATTGAATAACGTCATTAAGAAGTTCGGTTGTTGATCAAGCTTTTAGTAGTTGGTGGGCACGACACCGAGCGTCTAAGTATCCGCCGCAGTGCCAAATATCATTGCGACAAATATTGTTAAGCCCTTCTATCTTCAATGCAGGTAGTAAAATAACTGGATTTAGGATAACTTACATCTGTTATCTCCGTTAGTGTTGACAGAACTATAGAACTATACCTAGTTATTCGTTTCCTTCATCACTGCACGACTCATGAGCAGGTGTCTCTTACCATTATGTGACCTGGTCATCCCTTCAAATTAAATTATAAAAAAGCTGTCTGATTCCCTGACAGCAGTAGAAAGAGTTTGTATGTACTTAAAATAATATAAATATAAAAGATATTCCTTATACTATGAAAATGCTTATACATAGCTGGGTTCTTCTGGACAACTTAACCAAGTCGTGTTAGAAGTAAACTGCCGAATTAAACTATGGAAATCAAATATTTAGCTGGAATATGTGTCTGTACCTATATGTGCAATGATTTAAAAACCTTGTCTGTTAAATAAAAAGGCGATCCAGATTTATGATATCGGCCACATCATTTATTATTTATGAGATCACATAGACTCTAAAACAATAAGAAGGGGACGGTATAACTATACTCGCGTGCAAGTAAATCGACTCAAGCCTCAAGTACGCATAACAAGTGATATAACTAAAAATGCCTTATTATACCTCTATATAATGTTTACATAATTAAAGCCTAGTCATTGAGCTTTAAAAATGGTGTAAGTTGCATGAAAATCGATTCAGTAGTTTAGTAAAAAGGTTAATGCTAATGCTAATGTAAAAAATGTTGAAATTCATACAATTTCACAGTATGGGGTTATTGTGTTAAATGAAACAAAATGTGCGTAAGATAAAAAATTATTCGTGTCAATATTTGGTATTCCCTCCTCTAGCTCTGATCACTGCTCTCATGCGATTCTTCATCGACCTTATCAACTTTTTAATGGATGATTGTGGTATTCGACCCCACTCTTCTACCAACGCAGTCTTGAGCTCATTGATGTTTGTCGAGCTGGATTCATCGCTCTAACTTTCCTTTTGAGCTCGTCCCATATGTGCTCATGGATTTAAATCGAGGCTGAGCGCTGGCCAATGCATAGTGTGAATTCCAACTTCGTTCAGGAAATCACGTGTGGCCCGAGCCGTGTGACATCGGGCATTGTCATGCATCAAGATGAAATTTTCCCCAATAAAGCCTTGATAAGGGACAACTTGATCCAGTAGAACATTTTCAATGTAACGATCACTGGTCAGACCTCCTCCCCGGCCTCCCACAGGAACGAAAACAAGGTCCATTTTGCCTTCTAAGGAAATTCCAGCCCACATCATGCAAGATCCGCCACCATATGCAACGGTTTCCACAAAGCAGCACTGTGAAAACCGTTCACCGGGACGACGGTATACCCGACCTCTCCTGTCGCTGCCATGGAGACACATCCTCGTCTCATCTGAGAACAGGACTGACTGCCATTGCTCTATGCTCCAATCCAAATGTTCTTTAGCAAAGTGAAGGCGTGCTTGACGATGAGCTGTGGTCAACTTCGGGCCTGTAGCGGGTCTTTTCGGAGTAAGGTTAGCTTCTTTCAACCTTCTTCTAACTGTCCACTGACTGACAGTCACCCCGCGAACTTGACGTAGCTCCTGCTGCACATCTACGCCGGTAAGGTGTCGATTTCGGAGAGAGGTCGAGACCAAAAACCGGTCGTCACGCTCCGAGGTGCACCGGCGTCGGCTGGTATTAGGCTCCGAGTGAAGGCACCAGTTCCTGAAACCTTCTGTATACTCTCGAGACAGCGGACTGACTCATATTCAAACGACGAGCGACTTCTCGCTGGTTCAACCCTTCTTGCAACAGGGCAACGACTTGAGCGGCTTCTTCAGGGTTGTATCCATAATTTTCTTCAAATGACGGCTTTAATTTGCAGATATGTGTTCAGGTCAACGGCTAATGAGCGACTGATAAGATAAAAACGATTACAGGGGGTTTTATAGGGGGTTGTGTCGCGCAAGTTGTGAATAGAGCGCAGAGCAGTTTACGGGAGGTTGCGTTCAGTTGCATTCTAAGTACAAGTGTTATTTAAATTACTGATATTATGCTACCATTTGAAAGCCTAATTACTAGGCTTTAATTATGTAAAACATTACATAGAAGTAAAATAAGTAATTTTTTAGTTACATCACTTTTTATGCGCACTTGAGGCTTGAGTCGATTTACTTGCACGCGAGAGTATATTTTTCCCGAACTGGCTACTGCTTTTGGCCGCAGATGACCTTTACAGCTTTACCAGACAATTGATGAACGCAAATGGCTTTCAGCCTTAAAAAAATACAAAACGAGCCTAAGGGCGCCCCATAGTGGGTTCGAGTCCCACTCAGTAGGGCGTTGCGGGGAGGGCTAGGTATAATAATTCTTAGCCATTTTTGTACCAGCAAAGGCGAAGTTTAATTATACGAATACTGTTTTAAGAAGTGACAGTAACCGCCTTACTTACCGCCATCTCTTAAAACAGTGTTACAATAATATTACTTCGTCTTTTCTAGTGGTAAAATAATAATAATAATAATAAAATATCTTTATTTGTTCTCTCACACAGTTGAATTTTACAGATTAAGCTTAATCTATTACAAATTTTGAACTATGTGAGAGACTGGTATCTGCACTAGGAGACCTGTATGACAGATTACCAGCCTCTCCTACACCGGACCAGTAATAATTAATAAATAAGCTTTCAATTATAAATGTGAATTTAAGTGTGTGCGTGTATTTGTGTGTGTGTATGTGCGTGTATTTGTGTGTGTGTGTGTGTATGTGCGTGTTTTGTGTGTATTGTATGTGTTTGTGAGTGTGTGTATGTGCGTGAGTGCGTGTGTGGTTTGTTTGTGTTGTAATCATGTGACAAATGCTGCATGGACAATGGACATAGTGTTAGGAGACCACATTAAAATTTCTTCAGTTTTGACATAGTCAAGGGATTTGAGCCATGTGGTAATTGATTTTTTACATCCCGATCTCGTCATTGGTATATTTAAAATTTATTATTTATTATATAGATAGCTTCCTAAGAAGGTATAAAACCGTTTTGCAAATTGTGTTGAAGGGGTATTGTCTAGATGACATACTTTATGTTTGAGACGTTTGATTATGGCGGTAGGTTATACGAAGGATGAATGTTTTTTTAATATAGTATTTAAGATAAAAGTAGCCTAACAGTTAGCCTAACAAATAGATCTTTAGTCGAAAATGAGTATGGTAAAAACATACTTACTTTATGACTGCCCTTGTGCTCGTTCTAGTCTCATTAATTTAGTTTTGCAGGTACCACCCCAAACCACACAATAGCTAAGTATAGATTGACAAGCGCAAGATATACCATTTTTATTATATTTATATCGGCAACGTGACGTAAATTTTGAAGATATATTAACTTACGTACTCTGGTTGAAAGCAGATCTATATGCTGATTAAAATTAAGAGAGTTGTCAATGATTACACCCAGATACTTTTATTTGTTGTTAAGGCTAGTGATAATGAGCAGGAGGACACATTTGAACAGAAATGAGCTTTAACTGAGAATTTGTCGTGTAGAGAATTTAGCACTGTTCTAATCGAAAAGGGAATGAACTTAGTTTTTTCCACATTTAGAGTTAGGGAGTTATTGACGAGCCAAGTACAAACCATATTAAAACCCTTTTGGGCATTGTCATAGGCATCTCTCCAAGTGTCACCATCAAAAATTAAAGCAGTATCGTCCGCGAAAGTTACAATTTTTCCGTTTGGGATACATATTGCATAGGTCGTTAAAATAATGCAAGAAACAGGGTAGGACCAGAACACTACCCTGCGGAACACCACAGGTTATAGGTAAATCTGCACTCGTCACATCACCAACTCTAACTCTCTGTTTCTACCCGATAGGTAGTCAACAAAGAGTCTATGCTGATTACCACGGACTCCGAGCCCTTCTAACTTATCCAGCAAGAGAGGTATAGATACCGTGTCAAATGCTGAAATGTTGATGTATCATTTAGTAACACTGATTTAAGATATGACGGTAACCACCGACTGCGAAAAACATAGTTGTGACGTCATTTGTTACCGTAATATCTGTCGTTAGCGCTGATGGTATAAATCCGGAGGCTAATACGCACATTAAACTGCTACTTCCGAACTGTGGAGTAAGTACTCGTACCGCAGATTTTATCGTTATGAGTTATTAGCGTGGCACCCACAAACATTGGCCGGCGAAAACGTGTCGGCATCAGATTGTTTTTGACATACCTTTTACATTCCCTTTTGAACAGATCATTTTAAAAACACGTAAAATATAATGATTGCAATTTATTCACATTTTTAATATAAATAATAATACTTTCTAATAAACATTAGTCCGACTGCTAAAAATACACACTAAAAGGGAAAGACAAGCTCTGCCATATAGTACAAATATTATATGCCTTTCATTTATTGCAGTCAGTATTGAGATAAGCAAATGACAATAGTATTTTTCTCAATAATTTCAACACAAACTAGCTTTGTCTCCGCCTGAAATACCATGAAAGTATATAATATTTGCACTACATGGTAGAGCTTGTTTTTGCAATTTCAGTGGGTAATTTTAGCACTCGGGTTTTAGTTTAAATTTTATTTTCAAACTTACAAATCGGTGTGTAATGTACATAGGTACCCAGTGACACTCGCGCTATAAAGACAAATCCAATGACACCTCATAATAATGTTAAAATCCGTCAATCCGTTTAGGCTACAAGAGGGAACATAGAAATCTACATACATACGCTTGAAAACATCCTCCGGCAGTCGGGTAAAAACAAGTTTTTAGATACAAATATTATTTTAATTTCGTCGTATAAGACGTATTATATTTATAAAACGAAATTTGCTTAATACTTATGCATTAATCATTTATTTAAATGCCAATAGTTATAATAAGGATTTGATTATACAAGTTAATGATAAAGATACCAAAGTTTGTGTTTGAGTTTTAAGTGTGGAAGAGCGCGACGCTACAGCATGAATGCGCGGGCTCGACTTGTGATGATACCACATCATCACAGAAACAGCGTGAAACTAGCTTAGGTTATCATTGTATTCATGAGTTAAGTTACCAGGCCCTAAACCTTTGTTACCCTCCTCTTTTTTGCCTTTCCTACCCCTTTTAAAGGTTGTCAACACCCTCTTTGCTGCAGCAGAGTTGCAAGTGTTTAAAGTGGTGATATCACTTTACCAGACCTTCTTATTATGTCATTATGTGAACGGGACGTTCAGTGCGCTCACCTGGTGGTTAGTGATACGCCTGACCATGACAGATGAAGTGTTGAAGAAAATTAATAACAGTAGGTAGTCATTAGTTTCCGTCAACACTGCGCTGCGCCCGTCACCCAAGATGACCCAGTAATTTTACTAGATACAGTGCCCCGAAGCACAGAAGTAAAAACACTCCATTTTACGGGATGATATCTGGCACTGCGATGGTACCTACCTAGACTACTCATTGGCGAGTCCGAGTCGTCTACCGAGTACATTACCTGGTATTTGACTATATCAACTAGTATCCAAAAACTGTCTTTACAAGCTCTTGATGCATCCTTCCGAATGGCAAACGGAGCTCTGGCGGCCTGCCAACACACACTGGTATAGCGAACCAGATTACAGTCGTAATTCCTCGATGTCGACACTCGTTAAGAAAGGCCTTAGTCCAACAGTGTAAAGTGGTACTACGAGTATTTTATGTAATATAACAAAGTTTGTTTTATTCAAAGCCCCAGTCCTAATTGAGAAACATATTTGTCTTCAATTGTCATTTTGTGAACGAAGGCAAAAGGCTATACGAATATAACATCAAGATATACAAAGTGGTAGACTTGATATTGAGCCGTCTAGGTAGGTTTTTTTTTTTTATACTATAACAGGCAAACGAGCAAACGGCTCATCTGATGGTAAATGTCACCGCCGCCCATGTACATTTGCAATACCAGAGGGCACTGAAATGCGTTGCCGGCCTTTCAGCAGGGAATACGCTCTTTTTTTGAAGGTCGCCGGGTCGTATCGCTCAGGAAATATCTCCGGCAGCAACTGATTCCACAATTTCGTCGTTCGTGGCAAGAAATTACGACAAAAACGCACTGTCGAGGACTTCCATTCATCTAGGTGGTGAGGATGAAATTTGAGTTTTGCCTCGAAGTGCGGTGGTGAAATGTAGCAGCCGGAATGAGTTCGAATAATTCCTCAGAACACTCCCATGATATACGCGGTAGAAGATGCAGAGCGAGGCCACATCTCTACGCAAACCTAAAGCATCGAGCCGATCGGAAATAACCGGATCGTTGACGATCCGAGCAGCGCGTTTTTGAATGCGGTCAAATGAAGAGCTGGTAATGAGGCGCACCTGCCCAAAGGTGGGAGCAATATCCATGTGGGGACGTATTTGCGCCTTATAAAGTTGCAAACGATGGCCCGACATGAAATATCGCTTCGACCTGTTGATTATACCAAGCTTCTTGGAGGCCAGTTTGGCTTTATCATCCAAATGACCGCGGAACTGAACACTGCTCGAAATGTCAACACCGAGAATTCCAATACTGCTGCAGGTGATAGGGGAGTATCTTGGAATTTAGGCGATACGACAAATGGCGTTTTTTTGGCGGTAAACGCGCAAACTTGTGTCTTAAGGGGGTTAAACTGAACCAAGTTCTGACGACCCAATCGGAGACCCGGTTAGAGAACTCTCGACCTTAGACACAAGTTGTTTCGGCAATCAATGACGTCTTCCTGAGTAAGATTTGCACGACCGGTATATAAGGCATCACCCGTACTATCATCTGCATAGCAATGAATGCCACTTATCAGTAGCATATCATTAATATGCAAGAGAAATAGCGTAGGCGATAGCACACAGCCTTGCGGGACACCAGCGTCCACAGATTTAGAGACCGAGCATGCACCATCGACAACGACTCTGATGCATCGATCTGATAGGAAGCTGGTAACCCATTTGCATAAAGTCTCAGAAAGTCCATAGGAAGACAGCTTAGAGACGAGTGCTTTATGCCATACCCTATCAAAGGCTTTCGCCACGTCCAAACTTGCAGCAAGCGCTTCCCCCCTGCTCTCCAAAGCCATGGCCCATCTATGCGTCAAGTACGTCAGAAGATCTCCAGCAGAGCGACCCCTACGGAACCCGTATTGTCGGTCACTTAAAAGCTGGTTGAGGTACCACCTCATTGCCAGATATCGTCCCGTGAAATGAGAGAGCTATGCTCATTTGTGTTTCGGGATGATGGCACTGTAGCTAGTGAAATTACCGGGTATAAGAGACTTAACATTTATTGTCTCGGGTGACGGGCGTAGTGCGGCACTGATGGAGAATAATAACTGTCTATCAGTTACCATCAGGTGAGCATCCTGACCGTCATATTCACTAAGTCACATAATAAAAAGATACGACTGAAAAGAAGTGGAACAGCAATAAAAATGTTACAAATACGTGAATATTTCGAGAGCTTTTCATTTGTTTGCTGTATAAACAATAAAAGTTATGGTAAAATCATATCTCACGAATTCATTCTGTATAAAAACATTCGTTCGGTTCTTTAAAAAATACTCGCAAATATATAGATGGTGGTTTAGTGAGACTTTTATGTTCAACTAGAGACTAGTGTATTCTTTGAATATGTTGGTATCTCATTAGCGCGTAGCTACGGAATTAGCACACAAGTTCGTGCCACAAACGACGTGTAAAAAACGTTTCTCTATAGATATATGCATAGACAATGTTTCACTTATTAATCGATTGATTACCTATTGCTATACTAAAGAAAGTAAAAAAAGACTAGCTATAATCCAAAGTGGAGTTTTGGATTATAGCCAGTCTTTTCTAGTTCCCAAAAGTTATATGCATCCCTATCATCCTAAGTCAATGTTACGTGATAAGGTTCTTTCTGAACTACTTGTTCAGTAAAAAAAACCTTATCACGTAACCCAAATTATTCACTGCTTGAGAAACTACATGATTGGCTAATGTTACTCCAAATTCGTAACATCATCCTCTTATAAATGCGGAACTCAAGCCAACAGGGTTGTTCCGCGTGTTTCTGATTAATTTACATTAACAAGTAATAAAAGTGAATTGTGCATTATACGAGAGTTTTGTATTTTATCATTATTGTATATTATGTATTTTAAAATATATTATCATTACACTTTCTACAGTCATGGAATTCTAGTACCTACTATAGCTATCTATTATTTGTAAGCAAATATATTTTATGATCTTTATATAAATTTACAAAATTTCAATTAATTATTATTGCATTAATAAAAAACATTTTAACAATGTTATCAATTAATATATGATATCAATTTTATTATCTTTCAACAAGTTTTTTGTGGAATAATATGTGGAATTAACATCTAAGTAAATGCTGCAACTAACTAAAGCTTATGCCATTATTCAACGTTCATTCTATAAATAATAAATGATGCTTGCTCATTAAATTAAATATGAATATGGCAGCCCTACTCTCGAGTTACGATATTGACACGTGCGATCCTAACTCAGAAGGCATCAAGTACCTATATTTCACGGATCCAGTAACGCTGTACCTCATCCACACAGACGGCACACCCTTCTCATTTGTCAAATCAACAGAAATATATGCGTGAGAACTCACAGATTGATGGGGTGCCCTAGATTGAATTACATCTCGGTATAACCTGACGAGGGTCTAACATTACGACGGCCACACCACAAGCAAGAATAATATGAAAATAAGATAACCAATTTTTCAATGAAGACGTTGCTCTATTCACTGTCTGCTATTCAATGCACAATCTTCATCGCCAATTTTTGCCTTTGCCTAAATAAATTAATTATGAATGATTAAAAGGTGAAGCCATACCATCTAGGCACTGTGTGGATGTCAAGGAGCAGAAAATTGAAAATATTTCTCCATATAAAACCAAATTTCATCATTTTCATGCCTTAACATGTAACGCTTATTAATAACTAGTCAATTAGCATTTACCATCACTGCTTAATTGTCGTTCACCAAGTCTGCAAGCAAAGAGAGCTTATCTCAAGTGTGTAGTTCAATCGAATGTTTACCCAACTAATTGGATTTTCCTTGGCACCCCTTCCCTACTCCCGCCCACCCTTTTCCCATACATGGTAAGCCTTTCGCTACGAAACTGCACTTGAATACCTAAACACATAGATAAAGCTTAATATGTTCATGCATGTGAAAGTTCAAGTTTGCGCACGATATTAATGTAGTTTCAAATTGAAGCCACCCACAAGTTTCGATCACTAATGGTACATGACATATATATCTACTCATTAAATCGTAACCGGACAGTTAAATGAATATATATATTTAATCCAGACCACCGAAATCATACCACGTCCTAATGGAAAACCTCGACGTGAAATGTTTCACATTGTTTTTTTTCGAACTGACTACTGTTGGCCGCAGATGGCTTTTACAGCTTCACTGGGCAATTGGCAAGTGCAGGCTCTCAGCCTTAAAAATTTACACAACGAGCCTAGGGGCATCCCAGAGTGGGATGCTAGCCACGCTTAGGGCGTTGCGGGGCAGTCTAGGTAACCTAGTATTTGTTTGGGGAGAGATGCGGCCCGGCACACGCCGGTTACGCGAATCTAGGCCTTAGAAGTGATTATCAGACATTCAACCTCTCCTGTTTCCTTTTCCCACTTCTTTTTAAAATGGTTTTCAATGTTCCTTAAGTGTTATGAAACTTTATTGGTGACGGCGGTGAAAAGACCATGATTCTCATAGCAATGTACCATGCACCCTAGTGATGGGAAACAATAACAAGCGATGACCACAATAAAAAAAGTCATGACGTAAAAATATTACGAGTATAGTACACATACACATGCCATTCATTAAAACTGAAACTGACTGAAAATACTGAAGTTTTGACACACTGACATCCACACAGCGCCATCTAGCCCCTAGTTAAGCGTAAAGCCTGTAGTATGGGTACTTAACAACGGCGAAACACACTTTTTTTTTAAATACATACTTATTATACATAGAAATCACCCAGACCAATACAACCAGACATGTTCATGCACACAAATGTTTGTACTGCCCGGGATCGAACCCGGAACCCTTGTGTAGTAGCCGACGTCTCAACCATGACACCAAATGGGTCGTTGTATAGGCAATAAGGGATATAATAAAATTGGGAATTGTACTGTCTGGAATTTGTTAGTATGAATTGATGGAAATTTTGTTCCATATTTGCTTGTAAAGTGAAGAAAAAAACTTGTATAAAGTTTGAACTACTCAGAGGAAAATTCGAAAAATTCCATGAATGCTCCAAACAAAATTTAGTTTAAACTAACTCGATTTCAAGATAAAGCAGTAGCGGCGGAATAATTTCGATTAATATATATTATCTTAAACCAACTGCGATGTGTGCACCCGGCAGAATATTCTTTTGTGGTTATTTAAATTAGCATATCATTAGTTTAAATGCAGATGGTGGTAATATTTCTTGTTTGCCACAACGATATTTGGATTAACTTTCCCTATCACATAAACAAGATTATATGCGATACACAATACGTTCAACCACAAATTATGACTCGATCCTAATTGATGGCCAAAACAATTAGAGCAAATAATATGCATTTACTTACTAGATCACAGCTTGACTGGGTATTCCTCTTCATTCCCATATAACTAGGCAAAATAGCAGACTCTCACATCTCTAGTCGAAGCACTTAATCATAATCCCACTTGATGCTTCAGATTTGAGAACAGATAGCGGTAAGCCCCTGATGGACACTCATATCGTCGTAGAAGCCATCCGTGTTTTGCAGCCTTTTACGAAGGGAAAGTGAGAAGGATACAGTGATCTAGGAATTTGTGATCACCGTAGCATTCCGATCGAGCGGCCCCATTTATGCCAAAAATAGAAGAAATCTCCCACAATTTAATAAATATCCTGTGAATTGAACCTGAAATGCAGAGAAATAGAGTTTTGCACCAAATGCGGCATTGAGGTAGCCAATGGTACATATGCGTACATAGTATGTTATATAAATGGTAGCAGCCTTTCTCAAATCTGAAGGATCAAGTGAGGATTATGACAAAGTGCCTCCGACTAGATGTTAGAGGAACTTAATAGTCTAAGCATGTGCTTACTGAGCAGTTGTTACATATTCAACGAGTGATTTGCGTAAGTAAACAATTGCTTATATAGTTTAGTACATATGGATCAAACCTCTGCTTGCTTTGTAGCCAGTAAATTGTAGATATTTTTAATATAAGTTCCTCGAAAAGTTAGGTTTAAAAGATTTTAAACCATCTTAATATTAATTTTGTACTTCTAGTGTATATTAAACAAGAACAATCTGCTTTTGTACAGTATTTTAATTATTCGTGTGGATATACGAGAACCTGAGAGAAACCTTGTTTAATGTCGTGAGCAAAGTTGTCATCTAGATCCCCCTCCCCCCTTATAGTTTATCGAATACTTGTGAATTTTGAGGAATATGGCTAACTGATGGTAACCTTAATTTATTTCCTTGACAGAATCTGCAAGTGTCCAATTCACATCTTTTATTAATATTACTACTTGCAATGTCCAGTCACTGCTTTTACAAGCGCCCTAACTCAGGAATAACCGAACAGTAACAATACAAAGGTTCGCTTCTTCAAATATGCTTTGATTAAGGCTTTGTATGAGCATCCCGTAAACTAGAACTAAAACACAAACTTTGATTATGATTTGGATTGCTTGAACTTGCGACAAACAAACGGTTACTGGATTGTATGACTAAAATTTAATTGATAACAATGCTTCATGTAAAATTTATATTTGTTGATAATAATCACGTTTCGTCAATATTCACTGTTTTCTCAAATTTAAGTTGAATAATTCATGTTTTTATTGTCGAACAAACATATGCTTAATTAATTAATAATACACTTTTTAAATACCTCATCGACCAGATATCGTTTGAAGTTACATCAGGCATTTCAATTATTTTCTTACTTGATCGATTGGCAACGCGAGAACAAGCAATTACGACACTGGAACGTAACCAATAGCAATTAATTTGTTTCGCCTCCACGAACAGCGTCCGAATGTGCCCTTTGTAGTCAATACGACGCCTTTTGTATTGAATTGCTTAAAGTAGTAGGTTATACGAAATAAAGTCAAGGCATTAGTCAAGCTTCGATGTATGTGTATAAAATACTAATGTCACGCACGAATGTGTATTAATAAAGAGGCATAACTGCAATTCGCGAACAGATGTTGTCCTCTGCTTTACTTCACATACCTACAAGTGACCATTAAAAAAATGTAAATACATGGACCACGGAGGGCGTTAATAACTATGCGTCTCTTATGTCAGCCCAAGTTTGAACTTTTGACTGTTGTGAGATCTTAACTTTAGTTAAACTCTTTACTAAGTAATCAATACGGATAAATTAAATAAAGAAACCGCTTCTAAATATATCGATAGCTGTTGTAAATTTCTAAAATAAATTACTTACTTACCCTTGCGATTTTTATTGTTTGTCATGTAATGCGAGCAATGTTTTAAAATGTAATCTCATCGATAGCCATAACCATTTTGAGAACCGAATCTACGCATTTTATATGATGCAACAACGCCTCCAAAACACCACAACCATGTGAATCCTTAATCGAGATGAGTATTTAAAACGCAAAATGTCCTCAGCTTCGCATTAATCATAGAAATAATAAATGACAAAGAAATTGTAATCTATAGAAATATTACAACGCCATTTCATGCTCTGTATTAACTCTTACTTGTACCAGTACAAAGTAAAGTTGCTATGGACAAGCCGTTCACAACAACGTTTACCAATTCCGAACGCGATTTCCCAAAGTAATTCTCATGTTAGGTAATGTATGTTAGAAACCTTTATGGGCTGAATCGGTCGCATATTTAAAATAGCTTTCATGCCTGAGCAAGACCTCGCGCTTCGACGGTAATAAGAATAATAAAGGCGGGCAAGAGCGAGTCGGACTTGCCCATGAAGTCCTTGCAAGTACCCCATTAGAAATATAGTATAAAAAATATTTACTTAGCACCTACTACACACTTATTAGGTATTAGATCTATTAGAAACTAGTAGTTCACCATTTATGTACTATAAAATCTGTACTGCCGTTCGTGGATGTGTTCAAAACAAATTTCTGGAAGGTTTGGCATGGTAAATGTACATCATATTTACCGTGTAGACTCGATACTGAGTCGTCTAGTAGGTACCACCGCAGTGCCAATATCATCCCGTGAAACAGGAGGTTATGCAATTTTGTGTTTGGGCTGAGGGCACTGTAGCTAGTGAAATTACCGGGTATAGAGACCTAACATCTGTTGTCTCGGGTGACGGGCGCAGTGCGCATTGATGGAGGATAATAACTGTCTATCAGTTGTTGGTCTCCTTTAATGCCGCTCTGTCATGGTCTGGCGTATCACTTACCATCAGGTGAGCGTCCAGACCGTCCTGTACACTCATAACAACAAAAAAATAATTAATGTGATTGTGGAAATATTTTCGGATTTACACACGTTCATTGTAAAAATCATACAAAGTTTTAAACAGTCTTATAGTTTCGAAGAACAGTGGCTATGGCAAAAGACAGACGGACATAACGAAGCTTTAGGGATTTCGTTTTTTGCCACTTGGCTATGGAACTCTAAACATGAGGTTAACCTTGCTCTTATAGGTTGTCGCTTTACAGGTATCGATTCGTATATAAAAAAAATATATAAGACTTTCTGTATTTTCTAGGATTAAGGCAACAATATACCTTACGCATAGAGCAGTAGATACGAGTATGTTATTACTTGGTCAATCGAACACGTTTACTAAGCCCGAGTCACGGAGCGCCTTGAACGGACCTGTAATAAATCGAAGACGTGATATTTAGTAACATATTCGTAAATAGGTATTTCTACCTCAGCTTTTTTAGAAGAAGTTATGTATTTGGTTTATGTTTACAGCAAATATCTAATCAACATGACCTAAGAAAATAATACAATATCAGGGTTATGGGTTAAGTTGAGCTTTTACTCGTAGAGTATCACTTACTTATTTTTTTATATTAATAGCGACCCGCCCCTGCTTCGCACTGGTGCAATGGTGATATTCGTAACAGACACGCTCCCGCCTCCCCGGACGGCCGGTACCGCCGCAAACGCTATGTACTGCAATTATTAAATCTGAAATATGTATCTACAAAAATATTCATTTAAATCAAATTCTGTAAAGGAACATATAGATCTATATGAAATCAACAATTTATGTAAGTTTTTAATTGAATTAGGATTAATGTTGTCTTGATTAAAATCGCTTTGAAAATTTGCCATTATTTGTTGTACAAAGTAAAAGACAAAAAAATGTTATTGTGGGATATCCATTAAAGATAGACATATACCATCGCAGAGTTTTCTGTAGACCTTTTCAATGTGTACAATAATTAGTACATTATTTTGATAAATCTCGTAAGGTTCAGCCTACGTTTGCAAAGTAAGCGGCAAAAATGAAATTATTTACGACATTGCATTAGAAACCTCAAAAATAACAGTATTTCCCCACTTATTAACGGATGTTATAATACATATAAACCTTCCTTTTCAATCACTCTATATATTTCAAAAACCGCACCAAAATCCGTTGCGTTGTTTTAAAGACTTAAGCGCACATAGGGAAATGGGGACAGAAAAAGCGACTTTGTTTTATAGTATGTAGTGATGATGATTAAAAAGAAATCTTTTCAATAGTACATCAGACTGTCGATCTAAAATACTTATAGGTATTTAATGGCGCCTGAAGTTTAAAGTACAGTGTTTATTCTTTTTTATATTTTTCTAAAGGTAGGTTAAATTTTATTTTATGCCAGAAGTGCTGGCATTTAGTAGAATGTGTTAAGCAGGAACTAAATTAAATTAAGAATTTAACGCAATAGATAAAGAGCAATGTTGCGAACCACAACGTTTATAAAATAAACACGAATAGTACCATGAAATCGTGGAAAGTTTTAGTTAAGGGCGAGTGGACCATTCAATCGTAACATAAAAAGTTACGATCACACGTCTATAGAAACACCAATGAGGCCGTAAACAGTCCCCTCTCGATGCTTAAGGACTTGTAAAGGTTCATTAGCAATTACTCAAGTATCTACTTTCATGCCCAGAGTCTCTCGTGTTTCCTGCCGAATCATCGTTGTGAATGAAATGAAATGAAAAGCCGCCAGAAGTTATTATAAATAACTCATATTTTTTCGGTTAGTTCAGTGATTCGGCCTACAACACCTCTCACAACAATTTCATGAAATTGAATTTAAAAAAAGAATATTTCTTTTTGTATTCGTTCCATTTATAGGTTTGTAAGATACTTATTAATGGGGATTTGTATCAGAAAGTAATAGTCATAAAAAAATTCGAATCACAGAATCAAATATTTACAATTGAAAAACATAACAATAACATCCGGCAGTCGGGTAAATACAAGTTGGTCATTTCCAGTCGAAACAAAGCTCAAAGACAATTAACTGGTAGGCGTTTTAAATTCTTCGCAAAGTCAATTCCCGAAAGATAACACCTAATAATGGCGAAGAAGGTGATTAGCATAAAAGGTCAAGACGGTCTTGCTGTTAAAAACAGATTAAGTAGTCAGTAACTCCTTTGTAGGTAAATCGAAAATAAGCGTTCAATGGAATGGAATTGGACAATGATGGAATAAATTACCTAAACTGTTATTAAAGACAACAATGTTTTTTTTAAAAAGACCAGTTTACAATGTAATGATCCCTACTCATTGAATGTTTAAAAGTTATTTAAAGATGTAGTAGCTGTTTCATTGAATGTTACTCATTTGAGCAACTTTTCCGGAAGTGTTCAGGATACATTAAAATTTTAAAGTGTGATACTAGCTTATTCCCGCGCGTTAAATTCTGGGTAACAAAATATCCCTTTCCTTATTTAGAACACATGAAGATTTGCAAAAAGATAAGACAGGTATGTATTGTTGGTAACAAAGAGTGTGTACATCGATTCTTAGCTTCCTACCGTGAAAGGTGCCAACCAAAGAAATCAAACCAAAGTGAGGCCTAATAATATATTATATCCCCTATGATAATTGTATCCCCTCTTTTAAAAAGTAGCGGACAGAATGAGAAAAATATGTATGCTCAATATTAATGATAAATAATTATCATTGATTGGCCCTCACAGTATCACCGACCAAGGGCGAGCTGAGATGGGTCCCACTAATGGGTACTGCAGAAGCAAGAAAGAAAAATATTAAATAATGATTATTGATTTAGGCACCGATTAAAGATTTATTATTATAAAAATAGTGGTTCACCGTTTATGACGTTTTAAAACTACTGCTTTCTGTTTTGAACGTTGTTCTATATTACAGGTCAATGCGTAGTTTGGCTCTAGATGGCGCTGTATAATGATACAGCGCCATCTAGAGCGCAATCGCGCATTTGACAATGGTCAGTGGATATTTATTTATTATTTATTTATTTTAATCTGCCGTTACCACACGGTCAAAGACATATAGAAATCTTTGGAATATATAAGTCTTTGCACACGGTATTAATACTATTGATAACTGATATCTTCTAGGTGTTATCTAGTTTTGATGAAAAGTAAACCTGAAGATCTCCTGCATACTGAAAAAGACGAAAAGGATCGGATTTAGTACTTTACACATGTGAAGCAAGAAACAGCTGGTACCCAATTATTTGGTGTCAGTTATATAAATTAATCGGAAAACCATTTTTGTATCAGCGCCGACAAAATATAATCGGTATCCGACAGATGTTAACAGCTTCATATCATAATTATGGTCTGCCACTGAAAGCTCCTTATTTATATACGGTTTTATATACGGCTCCGACATGCGACGAGTGGGAACAGAGTTTGTAGCAATAGAAGAGAACATAATCCACGAATCATGCGTTATAAGATGATAATTTTGACTATAAGACGCCAAAGGAATTTGAGCTACCGATCGTTATCGCATTGTAGTACAACCAATTGGCAAATTGGTTACTTCTATATAGGTATAATACGGCACGCGGCTGCAGTATCAAGTTTCGTAATTTCTGCGCCATTTTTCATAGCTATTATTTTTCTTAAATACTTTTATTTATTGAATGTCAAACTGATACAACATAACATTTTAGATAGATATAGAATTGAACATTATATTTTTTTACACCAGTTATTGCTCCCAAAAGGGCATATTAATAGGTTGAGCATTTCGGCCAAAGCAGAAGGGGTTAAGGAAGGAATGGTCTGGCGATGATGGGTATTTCTATACTAAACAGGATCTGATACGAGGCCATCCGTTGGATAACGATACTAACCGATATAAGTCACAGGTTTATAGTATGAAATTAGCAGTGGTCAGAATACGTATTTTAAGGAATCAATGGTGGCTTAGCCATGACTAAGTATTAGTGCCTGCTAGGCATTTGTAAACATTGAGGTATATGTGATCCCTGTTAGGCAGTCCCCATTGCTATTAGTAATAATAATGAAGATTGTATAGTAATTTAATTCAATATTTCTATATGTACACAGATTACTATGCAAGCATTAAAATCATTACAAAGGGGCCACCAAACAGTGGCCACAAGTATATCCGACTCTCTTACGATGAAGGAAAACATTATGAAGAAACGAAGAGATTCAAAGGTTGTTGTACGTGAAATTGGCCAATTCACACAGGGCCCGCGTGGACTACTAATTATTACTCTTTACGGGTAGGCTAGTTCCTCTCGGTTGGGACGTATAATAAACTGAGATAATGATTATGATAGTTTATATTGTTATATGTTAATTTCAAACCTGACCTGAGCCTTTTGTCGCTGAAGTCAACAACCAAGGCATTTATTATAATTTTTAACGTGACTTTCATTAAACATTTATGTTTAATAGCATTTTATTAATAAACCCATCTATCATAAACAACAGTAATTTAAGAATCATAGAAATATGACTAAAGCATGGAATCTGGGCTAAAATAGCGATTAAAAACGTATACCTGATGCTCTCAGTCCTTACACGATTTTGCATAGGCGAAAATAAGACAGCAAACTTAACATTGTTCTCATAATTAGCAGGTCGTCACATCTGTCAGTGGACTCAATACAATGTTATGTCATTGAACTTATTCAGCATACTACTAATTTCAAAATCACATTTTGACGTGCATTCTTAAAGATTGTTTAAAACAGTTTGACACCTTGCTCACATGGCTAGATTATAGTACTGTCAGTGGTTTGGCGGGTCCTGATTATAAGAAAAATATATTCTGTATAATTTACGCTCAGATAGTGATTTATCTTTATGTGTGCTCGTTCCTTATGAAGTGTTTTAGGTCATAAAAACATGTCTTGTGCATTTGACGGCTGTTGTTCACATTCGGGAAGAAAAAAATCAGTCGTGAAAATATTCACTTTCATTCGTGGGTTTTTGGTTAAATTTATATTAAATAAATCAGGAAATGTGTGTAAACTATAATATGAATGTTTCTTACATATAGTTGTACTTTTCAAATAAAAAAAAAAACAGTATTTGTCTACTTTTTCTCAAAAAAAATTCTAGGTAAACATTTCAACTAGTGATGTGGCTTTTACATATCGATATTTTAGTTAAGCTTTCCGGCGAAGCAACGTCAGCAGATATATTAAGGTTTATTATAATATTACAGTTTCCCAAAGGATGAAAATATGAAAAAAGAGTGGATGAGACGAGTCGGGAGACCCGACTGGAACTGGAAGCTGAACCCACTATTAAATACCTTAAGGAAAAAAGGAATGAAGATATGCAGTGCAGTTGTTATTTTAGTCATCCTTCCATCGTATTTATTTTTCCTAGTGAAGAATTATGAATGATGTCAACTAATAAGTCAACTTCTCATCCGATAGTCTAAGTCCGAAACCGTCTAAAACACTGTATAAGCCGATTTGATTATTATTATCTAGATGGCGTTGTACCCGTGAATCTAAATCGCGATGTTGAGAGTTTTCTCGTAACACATTAGACCACGGCAGAACTTTATTAATATATGATTTGTCACCTCTAAATTGGTCTTTTATTTGGTATACTTATAATAGATCCCAAAAGTGCATGATAGGCAGTGGTTTTTCTATGGTCCTTCGATTTTGCCGGATATTGGAAACTGACGTTTCTGTTGATGCACTAGTGCTGGTGTACTACGCCATCGTTGTGCATTTTTTGGAGGAAGAGGTGACATCCTGGACAGTGGATCGCTGTCGTAAACAGGACTGATCAGAAGGACAGCATTGGAGCTGTCAGGTGAGAAGACGAGGAGCGCAGTGGTGGCGCCCCATGGTGGAGTCAGGAGACAACTGCTGACTGGATTGCGGATGTAGGAGAGAAACGGATTACAGTCGTCTATAGTGTATGTGTGAGTGAAACGAAAAAACTGTGAGTACTTTATAATTTTCATTGATAAGAAGTTTTGGATTTCGTTTGGAAGAGTGAAGAATTTGAACCCTATTTACAAGAGTAGTTTAACTTTGCAATTTTGTTGTTTGTTTACATTGAGATAGAATTATTTTCGTAGTTTTTAGACTTAGAATAATTTATAAAAAACGGTTACTACGGGGAACCTATGCCCGATTTTCAAGCGGTTTTAAGTCTTAAAATACTTAGAAAAATTTTGGATTTTATAATTTATAATATTTCTTTGTAAACGTTTTTTAAATAATTTCACAATGCAGGCATTAATTAATTTTCAATTAGAACTATACACACGTTTAGCTAAAGCTTTAGATAATTTCAAAAAGAGCCCCAAAGGGCGATTAACTAAAGAATATATTGAAGGGAAGTTAGAGCTTCTTGAACAGATTTGGTTTGAATTTCTGGCCGGACATAAGGAATTGATGCGGTCGGAAGGTGTTCAGGATAAGTTAGCTGAAACTCATTATGTTAAAAATGACGTGTATAGTAAGGCCGAGGATGTTTATTTTGAGTACAAGTTATTATTAAAACCTTTATTAACAAAATTTGTTGATAATCAATTGGAGTCCAAGGCATCTAAAGGTCACTCAAATTCAACAGAAAATATTAAACTACCAAAGGTAAATATCCCTGTTTTCACGGGTAAATACTCAGAATGGAATACATTCCGAGATTTGTTCCAGTCTTTAATCCATGAAAACAGCAGTTTAGGAGACGCACAAAAGTTATTGTATCTTAAAGGGTATTTACAAGGAGAACCTGAGCAGCTTATTAGCAACATTCCTATTACTGATAACAATTATGACAGATGTTGGAGTTTGCTTGCGGATCGATACAATAATAAGAGATATATATTTGTCATCATTTATTAAAAAGATTACTGGGTCAAAAGAACGTTGTTAATGAGTCGGCTAGTGGCTTAAAGGATTTGATGGACACAACTAATGACTGCTTGGCTGCTCTATCTAATATTGGCATAGATACCAGGTCATGGGATGTGTTGATAATTCATATACTATCTTTAAAATTGGATTCGGAATCAAGAAGGCAATGGGAATTCACAGCTACGGATACTAAATCTGACGAACTGCCAACGTTCAAACAATTTGAGGATTTTCTTAAAAATCGTTATCGTGCCATTGAGTTCTTGGATTCCGATTCCAAGCCCATGAATAGAAATGCCAGCGTAAGATTTCCTGTAAATAGAATTAAAAGTATGCACATCACTAAATTGGAATGTCCATTTTGCAAGGAGGAACATAAATTATATATTTGCAAAGATTTTATGAATTGTTCGGTTGATTCGCGCCGGGAATTTGTTGGTGCAAATAATATTTGTTACTGTTGTCTGGGAAACAATCACTCTGCCAAGTTTTGCCACAGCAATTATAAGTGTCGCATTTGTAGGAAAAAGCATCATGTTCTCTTGCATCCTACTCTTAACAAGAGTGATCCTCATGAGCCCCGAATTGGGGAGGTTACTACAGATAAACATGCGGACGTAAATCAGGTTGTCTCTTGTGCATCCACAAGACACAATTTAGGTTATAGCCAGGTTTTACTAGCGACAGCACTAGTAAACAGTGTATCAAAAAGCGGGCAGATTTTTACGATTCGTGCATTGTTGGATCAAGGATCTCAGTCATCCTTTGTAACTGAAGCTATGGTTCAATTGTTGGGATTAAAAAAAATACCTTTTAAAGGACAAATCATGGGTGTAGGTGGCCACAGTGGACTTATTTCAAAGACTATGGTTGAAATAAAAATATCATCTCGGGTTAATAGGAATGTTATCATTACTGTTAGAGCACATGTACTAGGGTCCATCACTTCACTGTTACCTACTCATAAGGTAACAGTCGAAGAATGGAAGGAACTCGATGATGTCGTTCTTGCAGATCCGAGCTATTTCACTCCCAATAGTATAGATATGTTGTTGGGTTCAGAAATATATGCTCAGATAATACAAGATGGTGTTATGAAGGGACCACGCGGTTCACCATTAGCTCAGTGTACGTCTCTCGGGTGGATACTTTCTGGTGTTATTGATACATCTAAGGAACGTCAAAAAGTATAAATGTCTTGTACTGCAACATAGAAGATAATAAGCTTCTTAAAAAGTTTTGGGAGCTTGAAGATGATATGCCGTTGTCAAAGGAAAAGATGTACACTAAAGAAGAAAGAATTTGCGAAGAATTCTACGCTAAAACCACTCATAGAGATAATACTGGTAGGTATATTGTTCGTCTTCCTGTAAAAGAAGAATATCCTGATGTGGTAAACTCTCTGCTGATTGCTAAGAAAAGGTTGTGTACACTAGAACGGAGACTGAAAGATGGTGACCTGAAACAAAAATACAAAGAAGTTATTAATGAGTATCTTGACATGGATCATATGGAACGAGTACCAGTTGATGAAGTTGAAAATCCAAAGGCTATCTACTTACCACATCACATAATTATTCGTGAGGATAAAGATACTAGCAAGTTTAGAGTAGTATTTGACGCGTCGTGCAAAGGTAGTAATAATAAATCTTTAAATGACAATTTATTAATAGGCCCAAGTTTACAGTTGGATTTGCGGCATATTGTTATGAGATGGCGAATCCATCCCATTTGCCTGTCAGCTGATATTGTTAAAATGTATCGACAGATAAAGGTTAACGAAAATGATGTAGATTTTCAGAGAATACTGTGGCGAGATGATCCCGAAGCTGAAATAAATCACTATCGGCTTACAAGAGTTACGTTTGGAGTCGCATCGGCACCTTACCTTGCTGTCAAGAGCCTACAACAAGTCGCTTTGGATCATAGTGAAGAATTTCCAAAAGTGGCTCAGAAGGTGTTAACAGATTTTTATATGGATGATCTCATGACTGGATGCGAAACTATAGAGCAAGGTCTTCAGCTTTATACAGAGATGAATAAGCTTTTAGCTAAAGGGGGGTTTGAACTACAAAAATGGACTACTAATGAACAACTATTAAAGGCGATGAAAGAAGAATGCAAAAATAAGACAATAGGAGAGTGTTTTGATGATAGAATCAAGATAAAGACTGATGAAGTTATGAAGATTGTTGGAATTATTTGGAACCGTGGTGATGATACATTTAGTTATAAAGTAGACTTACGGACCCTCGAAGAACCTGTAACGAAAAGAAAAATTATTTCGGATATTTCAAGGTTTTATGATCCTATGGGTTGGGCGGGACCAAGTATTATATTATCAAAAATTATAATACAAAAGCTATGGTTAGCAGGTATTCATTGGGATGAGGAAGTGCCATGTGTTTTGCTAAAGGAATGGCTTACTTACCGTCAAGAACTTACACACTTGCAAAATATTACCATACCTCGTTGGGTAGGTATGAAGGATGAAACTTCTGTAGAGCTGCATGGATTCTGTGATGCTTCTAAGGAAGCGTACGCAGCTGTGGTATATGCTCGAGTCATAGGCTCAACAAACGGTATTAGGGTTGCTGTTATCTGCAAAAACGAAAGTAGCGCCCAAAAACAAATTTCAATTCCAAAGCTTGAGTTATGTGGAGCAGTATTGTTGTGCAGGTTAATGATGGAAGTTGCAACTGTAATGAATATTGAAAAAAGTGACCTACATGCCTGGTCTGACTCAACAGTAGTGCTTGCTTGGCTGAATAGTACACCTAATCGCTGGAAGGTTTTCGTAGCCAATCGCGTTTCGGAGATCATAACTAACCTTGATTCTCATCATTGGTCTCACGTATCCTCAAAGTCCAATCCAGCGGATGCTGCTTCTCGAGGCCTACAGCCATCGGAACTGATAAAGAACGACATGTGGTTTCAAGGTCCAGAGTTTTTGCACAAAGAAATCATTGAATATAGGAAGCCTAAAGATATTGACACTAATTTAGAAATAGTTAAAATAAAAGCATTCTGTACAGTAGCAGAATCTTTCAATATGGATAGATTTTCATCTCTTACAAAATTAATAAGAGTTATTGCATATTGTAAGCGGTTTATAAATAATATTAAAAACAATGCGATACTTACCGGGCATTTGACAGTGGAAGAGATGCAGATTGCAATGAACTGTTGTGTGATAGCATGTCAACGTGAAAACTTTAGTGTGGACATTGAAAAATTAAAGAGCGGGGAGCAACTACCAAAGCATGGAGGTCTTCGTTCTTTGAATCCTTTTCTTGACGAAAAGGGCATAATAAGAGTTGGTGGTAGGCTAGAAAATTCGCCGCTTGATGGACATCGGAAACATCCCATATTATTACCCAGGAAGTCTCATTTAACTAATCTTATTATAATAGATGCCCACAAACAAACTCTTCATGGTGGGCCGCAGCTTATGATGTGCTTCATACAAAGCAAATATTGGATTTTAGGTTTAAAGCAACTGGTAAAGTCAGTCTTTAGGAAATGCGTAATTTGTGTTAAGAATGCTGGTAATGCGCAAACGCAATTGATGGGTCAATTGCCTGCATCTAGGGTTACTCCCTCTCGACCGTTTAAATCTTGTGGAGTAGACTTTACTGGCCCTATTCAACTCAGGACAGCTAAAGGTCGAGGTCACAAGTCCTACAAGGGCTATATTTGCATCTTTGTGTGTATGGTCACGCGGGCTATGCACTTAGAAGTTGTCTCGGATCTTACTTCAGAGGGATTCTTGCAGGCTTTTAAGAGATTTGTGGGTAGAAGGGGTTGTTGCTCTGATATTTGGAGCGACAACGGAACTAATTTTGTAGGAGCAGCCGCTGAATTGAAAAGGCTATTTACGTTGGAGAAGAACTCAATGTTGCAGGAAATATCCGAGTTATTAGCAACAAATGGTTGTACTTGGCATTTTATACCATCACGGTCGCCTCACTTTGGTGGTCTTTGGGAATCCGGTATTAAATCTGTGAAGTATCACTTAAAAAGGGTAATTGGAAATTCCACTCTCACGTTTGAAGAGATGGCTACAGTGCTGGTTCAGATTGAGGCTTGTCTGAATTCAAGACCTCTATCAACACTAACATGCAATGATGACGATAATTTGACAATTTTGACACCCGGCCATTTTCTTGTGGGCGAAGCACTAGTCTTGCCACCTGAAAGAAATTTTGAGGATTCTAATATAAGTATTTTAAGAAGATGGCAATATACACAAAGAATGCTTCAAGATTTTTGGCGTCAGTGGTCGCAACAGTATTTACAGAGATTTTATCAGCGATATAGGTGGTCATCACAACATTCCCAACCAAAAATAGGTGATATAGTGGTAGTGAAAGAGGATAATTTACCTGCTGGTCGTTGGCTTTATGGCAGGGTGATTGCGACCCATCCAGGCAAGGATAACATAGTGAGGGTTGTAACATTAAAGGTAAAAAATGGTATCCTGGTACGGCCAATTACAAAGATTTGTCTTCTTCCCATTGCAGAATAAGTTTATTTTTAATGTTGTATTGTTATGATTGTTTAAATTATTGAATGATATGTTTAGTTTTAGCAAAAGGGCTTATTACCTATGATATATAACGGTGGGGCGATACTATGTTATAATTACTTGTATTCTAGGTTTGTTTATAATTGTTTTGGTGGGCGAAGTTCTTTTTCATTTATATTTCATTTGTATGAATTTGTGGGCAATGATTGTTTTGTTTATTGTGAAGGACCTTTAAGGGTCCTTGGTGGGCGATATGTATAAGCCGATTTGATTATTATTATCTAGATGGCGTTGTACCCGTGAATCTAAATCGCGATGTTGAGAGTTTTCTCGTAACACATTAGACCACGGCAGAACTTTATTAATATATGATTTGTCACCTCTAAATTGGTCTTTTATTTGGTATACTTATAATAGATCCCAAAAGTGCATGATAGGCAGTGGTTTTTCTAAACACATTGAAAGTTTATTGCTTATTCATTGATAGATAAGTATCCATTCGAGTAAATAGTTTTAGTTCTATCCAAATAATAATATATTTATTAGTTTTGTAAAGTATTTGTTGAATGGTTTGAAGATCTCGAGCTTTTGAAAAATGCTATTTATTATTTATCGCATGACAAACTTTGTTATAGGCATAAAATGTATGCAATAAAAAATGCACTAGCCTTTCAGGCAACTTCGAAAGTGTCATTGTTCGTTACGCCTGTCTGTGCGAAACGTTTCCAATTCTACACTTGATTGATTCTGCTATTACTTTCAATTATTTAGCACCAACTTTTATATCTAGTGCATATTCAGTTATTTTTTTAACCGATACAAACACTAAATGTGTTTTCTTATATGGCGAACATAGTTAAGCTGAGGGAAACCATGTAAAGGACCCTCTGCCTTGGTACCTTAAAGATATGGAATGCGGCTGAGTTGAGGCAAGCACTCAAATTACTAGATCAAGTATATATAATATATAACCACTATACCTAAATATCCTGACATTCACACAGCGCCGCCTAGTCCCAAACTAAGCATTAGCCTGTAATATGGGTACTCAACAACGGATAAACATACTTTTTACGTTTTTTTCCAAATACATACATATTATACATAGAAATACCCAGACCAATACAAACAGCCATGTCCATGCACATAAATGTTGGTACTACCCGGGGATCGTACCCGGAACTCTTGTAGTAGCCGACGTCTCAACCATTACACCAAATGAGACGTCAAATTATAAGTAAACCTGCCATGTTGTCACCTTTTTCCAACTTTTGGTTTATATGTGGTAGATATAACATACTCCCACCACAGGTGTCTTCTTAATTCCAAAATATTTTTTTAATAAAATGCTTTGTTTACTAATAACACAATGAACGTTTTTTTGAATTTTTATTTATTAGATATATTTTATTACATACGTGGGATAAAGAAGGGTAAAGAAAGGTACATTGTTTAGGTAATCATCATCATCCTCAGCTCATTATACATCCCCACCGAGGGGCACGAGCCTACCCGTAAAGGGTGAATAGGCCTTAGTCGTCCACGCAGGCCAGTTCGGATTGGGCGATTTCACCCACAACCTTTGAATCTCTTCACAGGCGTGCGCAGGCTTCCTCACGATGTTATTCTTCACCGTAAGAGCGTCGGGTAAACGTAAATATAATTTAAAAATTCTTAAATAATTTGGTACGTGGCGGGATTTGAACCTGCATCCTCCAGATCAGAAAGCTACAATGCACACTAATAAGCCACCGACGCTCGATTAGGTAAACATATAACTTTTAAAAAAACAGCAATATTATCCACTGGTTTCGCTTGTACCTGGGTACTAGAGTGAATAGTTTTTTCCTACCAAAAACTCGTTTAAAAGCGGATATTGCATTCGAGAGCGTTCCTGTTAGATCGATTTATGCAACGGAACCTATTGCACTAGTATTTCTTGTGCATTTACGCGTATAGACACAATTGATCCCTCTGAAATAAGCGATTAGTTAAGACATTAATTGATCGTTTAAACTTTCTGTGATTAAACTTTAATTTTATTTTGGTATTAATATTTTTTACCGAATTGTATCAATTTAAATTGGAATTATTTCAAAGTGCAATTTGTTCATGCAAAGGTTTTTATGACAAATTATGATTAAATTATAATAAAGTCTCTTTGGGATAAGATCAGAAGTGATTTAATCCATAAGAGAACTAAAGTTACCGACATAGCCCGCCGGAACAAGTTGAAGTGGCAGTGGGCTGGTCTCGTATGTCGCAGAACCGATGACTGTTGGGGCAGACGAGTTTTGGAGTGGAGACCGCATCTCGGCAAGCGCAGCGCAAGACGACTTGCGAATGGTCGCTGGTAGAGGCTGGATGAGGAAAGCAGAGTACCGGGATATCTTGCGCAAAATTGGGGCAATCTATCAGTGGACTGCGATAGGTTGAAGAGAGAGAGAAAATTAAATTTAAAATAAACAATATGCGCCTTGCAACCAAACCCGTACAAAGGATAAAATATCCAAATTTTGACTTCTGCACATTTATTAATTAGTTTATACTACACACGCTAATATAGTATGAACTATCTTCTTATGAACTTGAAATTGATTCTACACGATCTCCAGTCCTCATTAAATAGATAAATAATGAATTTTATGGCTTCAACTGTTAACTTGACATGCTATGATTTAACTTTAAATAACACTAATTGTTATATAAGTATCCCGGATTAAGTTAAGCAAGTAATATAAACCTGTGAATTAACGAAAATAAGTACCTAAGGAAAACTAGAACAGTGAAACAATAGATAAGTAATACAAAAGTTATAATTTGGTTAGCCGTAAATTAAGCTTCGATATTTTGTGCTTTCCCCTCTCGTTGCGTCGTCCTTTATTGACATAATATGACCGTTATAGCCCGTATTAGGAACGACATATTCTATCAGAATACCAAATGCCGGTCTGAAGTTAAACCGCGCATTTGTCCCCCACTAGGCGCTAAAACAAGCAACGTCTTTTTTTCATAATAGAAGAACCAGTTCCCTTTGAGCCTTAGTTTTGGTGAAATAGTACTGCGCATTAATGAACCAACGAATTTTCCAAGCCTTAAATATTACACAACAAAGTTAAAGGCGTAGGAACAATCCCAGGTTAGGGCTTTTTAGGGAGGACTTAGTAACTACTCTTAATAGGTATAATATGTTTAGAACAAGTAGCAGCCAGGCACTCTTTGCGCGCTATTTACGCTAATCAACAAACCTACAGGAAGTTGCGTTATGTTTAAGACTGGGAACTGGGATACTACGAGTGCCCTAATTTCTATGTCAAGACTTCGCTGAACAGAATCTAGGATTGGAAAGAAGTCTAATTTGTCTTCCAAGTAGTTCAACGGTTAACAAATAGCCTACTTTACGAAGAGTTCTGCTTTTAATTTCACCATCATAATTCCAGTTTAATATGTCCACTCCTGAACAAATGCTTCCCTAAATGACTCCCACGCGGGGGTCCGCCTATTCTTCATTTTCCGTTACATTGACGTCACTCGAGTGACCTTTCCGTCTAAGGCTTTATGGACTATGTTCTCTGCCTACTGTCATTTAAACTTGAGCAAGTCTCGATTTAAAAGAAAGCTTAAATCAAAAAATACGGTCCGAGGCGCAGGCATATTAAGTTTATTTAGAGTTTATTAAGAACTTATATTATCTTTATCTGTATACGATGATTCCTAAGGTGATAGGTGCATATGTATGTGCCCTTGCTTTACTTGTACTTTTACTTAATTTTATAACTAAGTTTTATATTTATTTATGAATTTAGACGTGTGGATCTGTTGAGTACGAATAGAAAAAAAACCTAGTCTACCTACGTGGTAGACTAGGATTAAACTCGAGTAAATTTGGTGTATCTTCTCCTTTCTTATAATTATCATTTGCTATTATGTTCATGTTTTTTTTTGTCGGCCATATTGTCGACTGTTTACTTGATGATTAGTATTTTACAAGTTTGTATTTTTATTGTCTACTTAATGACATCCCGAATAGGTTTTGTACCTATTAGGTCAGCCGCGATTTTTTTTTTTTTTTATTCTTTATTAGGTCAGCCGCGATTACCTAACTAAAAACGTCAATTACTTTTTATTATAGCATGTAATGGAACTCGTTTATTAGTGTTTACATTAATTGTTTAAGGACATGATTGTTAAAAATGCTGTTGAGTTTCCAAATATATAAAATAAAATAAAAACTTACTAATCATGTGTCACGTCAGTTCTGAAATGAGCCTAGCCTTTCAAATGAATTTAAAAATCGACAGTATCTCACAAACACTTTTAATTATTTAAATAAAAATATAGGAAGCGAAATAAAGACCCTTTAGTATAGATTTACTTAGCACTCGCTCAATCGGCAGCCATTCAAAGTTCATTACAGCTTAAACTGCTTCCAAAATTTAATCGGTGGATGCTTGATCCAGCAATTTTTCCGTTATATCCGGCAGGGGCCACCGCGGTGTGCATTATTAAATACGACTGCCCGCCGTTTAATTTTTCACCTGAGTGCAGGATCACCTCGAACGCTGAACCTAATCCCCACTTTATTCCCATATTTCGTCGTTTCCAACGTTTAAGCCAAAGGGAAACTCGTTTTTTAAGTTTTAATGCGATCAGATCAGCACTTAAGGTTTCAGACTTATTAATTGCTCAAACTGTTGGAAAGTTCGATAATGTGGCTTGGAATCGGACCAGATTTGGAAAGCTAATACTTTAAACAGCATCATTGCGCTTACCACGTTTTAAGAGCGTCGGTGGCTCAATGGTGTGAACTGTCGCCCTACTACCGGAGGACTGTGGTTCAAATGCCGTCACGTACCAATGTGTTTTCGAATTTTTGAAAAATATGTGTACGTTATCCGACGCTCTTACGGTGAAGAAAAACGTCGTAAGGAAACCTGCGCTTGCCTGCGAAGTGATTAAAGGTTGTGCGGGAAGTCGCCAATCCGCACTGGGCCCGCGTGGACGACTAAGGCCTACGGGCCCCCGCGTACGGGTAGGCTCGTGCCCCTCGGTGGGGACGTTTAATGAACTGATGATGTATTGCGTTTACTGCTCAATATGTACCACCATTCTGGAATCAAATATTGCAGCAAAAAAAAAATACTTTGTCATGCTTTCTATGCCAGATTTAAGATTTACGTAGTTGGAGGCAGTCCGCCAAAGAATTACCAAAAATAAAATAAACTTTCTTAGTAGCTTTTTTCATTCGAAGCAAATAATATTAAAGGGTTAAGCGCTGATGAAAGAAGGTTCAGGTAATATAAATCTTCGTGAAGACTTAGAATGCCACTCAGGTAGTAACGTCGACCACACAAAATCATAAAAAAACGACTCATGATCTCGGCAGATAAAAAAAATACTGAAATGACGCCGATAATGCACCTTTGTGGTTATGAAGATGCAATTCAATTGATAATGTTTCAAATTGAAGATTTCCGATCCCGATACATGTATTGAATTGATAATTCAAATGCAGTTAACATTTTCATTTTGCTGAACTCTTTAATGTCTTCTTCCAGCAGTGAACTACACTGGGGATGCGGTCCAGATTTTTTTTCGAACTGACTACTGCTGTTGGCTGCTGATGGCTTTTACAACTTCACCGGGCAATTGGCGAGCGCAGATGGCTCTCATGTTTGGCCATCTTGAATAAGGGTCATAAAACTCACTTGAAGACCGATTGCCCTTTTGAGTCACGTCTTTGAGTAGTTGGCTAGCATTGTGATGAACAGTCTCGCCATAAAACGCTGAACAGCTTTAATGCCTCAAAGCTTGAATCTGCCTCTTCAATTATTCCATATATTAAACTAATATAAACTAGCTGACCGACAGACTTCGTCCTGTCAGAAAAATTTGTAATGTTGCAGTGTTTTGTTCCTACCTTTTTTATATTCTTTGCAAAAAATATCCTGAACAGAACCGTCATCCTGGTAATAATTCGGACTGAATTAAAAATAATTAAATAAAACACTATAAGTATTTAAAAGTAAGTAATTTTAATGAACTTTATATTATAATAGCAATAAAGCTCAAATTGATTCTACGTTTTAGTTAGAAAACGTTTGTATGGGAAAAAGAAAAGGGTTGTTTTTAGGGTTTTCCCGGCAATTATTCGATTTTTTCTCGCCGTAAGAACCATCCTTTGACTTCAATGAACAGTTTTAAATAAGAATTGGCCAAATTTGTCTAGGCGTTGTTGAGTTATGCACTTACCAACACATTTTGCGATTCATTTTTATATTATAGATAATTCCGGTATTTCCCTTACAAGTTATCTCACAATGTCCATTTGGCAGGACCCTTCCGAAACCATCAGCCATAGTACCTACCCTCAGATGTAATAATTTATTTCACCCTTATACATACAGTATTCATATCCCTCGTAACAAAATGTTTTCTTTATTGATCCATAAGTATTAAATTATGCATTTAGGACGTACAATAATGTATTGTACCATATTATTTATATACTCGTATTTGACTCGTATGCTTAATGATAATTTTTTGAAACCAAAACTTACATACCTATTTTAACTAATATCGTTATTTAAAACTATTTTATTCATCATCATCAGCTGATTATACTTCCCGCCGAAGAGCACGAACCTATCCGTATAGGCCTTAGTCGTCCATGCGAGCCCAGTGCTAATAAGCTTTACGCACAACCTTTGAATTTCTTCGTAGGCGTACGCAGGTTTCTTCACAATGTTTTCCTTCACCGTAAGAGCGTCGGATAAACGTATATTTAATTTCAAAAATTCGAAAAAAATATTGGTCGTGGCTGGTTTTGAACCTGCACAAAATCGAAAGACAACATTCCACACCAATGAGCCACCGACGCGACCCGGAGGTATGGGTTAGAATCCCGCGGGAAACTTCATCTTTGAGCGCTTTTTCCAAGTTTGGTTAGGACATAGCAGGCCGATAAACATACATACATAAATATGTGTGTATATATATATATATATATATATATATATATATATATATACGAAACCCTTGGTGTCGACGTCTCAACCGCTACACCAAAAAAGTCGTCAAAGAAATATGATTCCGGGTATCGGAAGTCCCGGCTACAATCTTAGGAAAATTGTCGACCCATCATGCCCGAGGGTGGTGAGCCCATCTCCCCATAGATATGCTGTGCGGGAAGGCCTGTGCCAGTGGAACGTTATATGCTGATCGTGATGGTGATAGAAAAGAAGGTGATTATCAACAGAATAAATGGCTGAGCCATTCGAAGCTATGCGACAACCATATTGACTCTGTAAGATTCAAACGATGTAATTTTTATTATTTTTATACCTGTATACAATTTTGATGAAAAATGGCATTTACTTAAAATAATATTGCAAGTTTAGATAGTATTGAAGTAGTTTCTAGAACTTTAGTTCTATATATATTTAAAACTCTTGAGCTGGTATTAACTTTTTTAGTTGTATTATTTTAGAAATAATTTCGGACGAAAACCAAACAACATTTGTTAAAATGTTGTCAAGAGATGAGGTATTTATTATGAAAATATAGTAGCACTCTTGGAAATTAAAATTCCTTAATATTTTCAACAGACTATCCACTTAAAGGCCGTAATAATTTTATGAAGGAAATTATAATGATATGATATTTTTAAAATTGTAATATTATTTTTTTAGAAAGAATTCACAGTTTTTATGAATCCACTAAACCAGATTTATTATTAATTGTTATTGTAAAATGTTTATTACGTGTGTTAGTCTTTTTTCACTCAGGAATTAGCCATTTTTTATCGATTGAAAATACCTAACAAGTAATAATATATTTTGTGTTAGCATTATTATTTTATTCACCCTGTATTAGTAACTCAATAATCAAGTTAAGCGAATTTTGAGTCAAAGATTATGAAAAAGGGAAGCAAAGGAGCAGGGAGTACTCGGGTGGGTAAAGACCACTTCAGGCGAAGTGGCAACTTATCGTGAGCATCCCTTTGATCCGCCATTCATACCGATCCTGTTGACTAATGAGCTTTTAACAAAAACCAGTTTGCAACAGTGGATACGTCACATCCGTCGTACCAATATTATTATGCCAACAATATTCTTATTGCTGTTAGTATTCAGAAAAAGATAAAAAAAAATATTAATTGTCCCATAAAAAGGTAGGCGAAACTCTAGTCTCACTTTAATTGCCCGCACTGTTTAGTCAAATAGTCGCATAAAGCTCGGTCGAATAATGTTAAGACCACAGATATCCAAATCCTTCCTTTGCGGCTAGTTTCGTGATATGATGAAACAATATTTAATAAACTATTTATATTTTGTAATCATATTAAATAAATATAAAATAACAAAGATACTTCTTCATTATTATGTACCTACGCAAAATACAACTAGAGAATTTTGAAATTCATAATTTCATGGAAAAAATATCTAAAAGTTGTTTATACAATATATAATACAAAGTATGTAATATGACGGACACCATTTAACATCAGATTAGCGATTTAGACCCTTGTTGCAAACATAAGCAATAAAAAAAGCTTTGTAATAGTCTCGTTTGTTATTTTCACCCAATGTGAAACAGTGTAGGTATTCCTAGGCCATATTATGTGCAAGTGAAACGGTTATCCACCCCTTATGCTGTTCCAAGCAGTAATAAGCTTTATTTGGGGGCTCATTTGGACTTTCCCATTTCGCAATAATAGTTGCACGAGTTGTTTACGGTCACGCTAGTCCTTTTTTGCGTCTCTTGTCATATTGGTTTTTATATATTGACTGAGATTATAACAGTATAGTATAGAGGTATAGTTACGAATATTTGTATTTATAGTTAGCTATATGTTATGTTATAATGTTACATAATATGTAATTAGCGTAAGTTTTAATCGCGTTAAAATAAGTATAAGTAAATAAAAACTGCTTTACTCTCGTAATAGACCAAACAAAAAACAAATAATTATATATTTTTGTTTTTCTTAAACATTAATTATAAGGACAACGGAACGTTATAATGACTACATGAGCGAATAATTAAATGATTATTGACCCTATTCTGTGGATTACGCTTAAGCGAGTTGCAAGATAACTCCTCCTTATGAAATAAGTGTCTGTAATGTTTTCTATCACCAAACATTTAAACAGATATTACATTAAATAATAATTTGATTTACCAATTATGTCTATAGAAAGCGGACATATTGCCCTGATTTCTCTTGAAATCCCCAAAAGCGTTCAAACAATTTAGTGACGACTTATCGTTTAAATATGTATGTACACAAGAGGGAAAAAAACATTAGCCTTTATTACAACCATTTAGAGGGAACATAAACATTTACTGACTGCTACTGCTTCAAGCTATGAGACATAGATAAATGATGAGCCTTTCGGAAAAATTACACCTAAAATAATTTAGTAGTAAATTTGTATTAGCACAACCGAAACGAACTTCATGTCTGCCGCATAAATGTTACTCTTTATTAAAACTGTATTTGTTTGTGACAAAGGTTTCTCCCATTTGCTCCAGCTATGCTCATACTCCGCTACGCTTCGTATACTCAAAAAGTAACCTTATTTAAGCATTGCCAAATCGTTATTTATAAAACCACTTAAGTTTTCCTGAACAAACCAGGAGAAGGTTCAATATAATTAATAAATTCATACACGTAACAATGTCAATCAACATAATATTCATGTTGTTCAGATTCAAGCTAAGCCCCGCTTTGGGTAGATTCAGGTACTCCTTTCACGCCAACCTCCAACCAGGGCCCTAATTCCGTTAATTTTAAAATGCGCCAATGTATCGTAATTGTGGCTCAATAGACAGACCATTATGTCAACTATCAAACGAACATCAAACATGTCAAGGACTAATTATTGCCTCAATTGTTAGTAGAAAATTTAAATTGGTATTCTACAACTTATATGACGTATGTTTGGCAGTTGACATGATTATGTTTTATATTACTATTTTAAAATAGCGAGATTAGGGCCCCGGTAGGCCGATAACTTGATCAAGTCGGCAGTCAGCCGACGGATTATTAGTAAGCTTGGAAGTCTTTGGGGGAGGCATTTGTTAAGCAGTGAACATATTGGTTGCATTGATCACCACCATCTGACTATCTTTAACCAATCTGTTTCTATGTGTTGTCTCCCGAGATGTCAATTTTATCCCTTAAACATTCCGATACGATGTGTTAAGGTCATTGAGATAGACTTGTGTATTGTTATGGTATAAGGTACTTAACACTGCAAAAGTCTAACTTACTTCAAACTAAATACAATACTTGTCATATCAAGTGGGTGTTTATTCTTAAATTGAAAAGTACCAATCGATACCACGTCCCTACATAGACTTCGATGGGACCTGTGAGTTAGTTATAGTACGATACTACAAGATAGGACGGGAAAAGGAAATTTCCGTCTATTTTATAATGCAAACATCAATTGAACCCCCACCTTAAAGTGCAGCTATCGTAGCCTAATGTGATAATGGAAATATCTTTAAACCCTATATGGATTTTCTCATATTTCCCTTAAATATAACAATACAAAATGTTAAAATTTAATAGGTTGCTTTCTGCTATTTATTTCCCAGGTTACACTTTGTTTACTTTGTAAAAGGTCTCTAGGGAAATATGCTTTGTTGCTTAGAAAATGTTTTTTGTAGATATGCAGAGGTCATACTTACCGTTTATAATTAATAAGGAGGTTTTATGTTGTTTAAGTTATATATACAGTACACAAAGTATTACATTGCAGGTGACATATATCAAACAAAACACAACTCTATATTATATTATTATAGAGCGTCGGCCGCTCGTCGGCTCGTCGGCGTCGGTGGCTCAATGGTGTGGACTGTTTCCCTCCTACCGGGAGGGCTGAGGTTCAAATCCCGCAACGTACCAATGTATTTTCGAAAATATATGTACGTTATCCGACGCTCTTACGGTAAAGGCAAACATCGTGACGAAACCTGCGCACGCCTGCGAAGAGATTAAAAGGTTGTGTGTGAAGTCTTCCAACACGCACTGGGCCCGCGTGGACGACAAAGGCCTATACACCCGCGTACAGGTAGGATCGTGCCCCTCGGTGGGGAAGTTTAATGAGCTGATGATGATGATAGAGATTGTCTTTGCTTTGGTCGCTTAGGTCGCTGTGCATATCAACTAATAATACTTGAATTGAGGCGACATTATTTTATAAAATTACCGAAACACGCAGATCGCACTTGGCGATGCGTGACCATTATCGCTTAAATGTTCATAACTACAGACAGTGTTATCAGTAACAGCTGGCCTCAACATGATGATAATAAGTTACCAAAATCCAGTTGTCCAAGTGCCAAACCCATAAACCCGAAACACCGCTATCCCAAAAGCAGACATTTTCCGGCATCCTCGGACGAAGGGGTTTCCAGGCGTCCGTATAAAGCCGGGCATGCTGCCCTCCTATTGAAGAGTGCAATAAGTCAGATTGACTTAATACCTAAAGGCAGCATAGGTATTTGTTTGTCCGGCCAAAACTTATTATTTGATGCCCAAAAGCCTGTCCGGCTGTTGAATCATCGATTTTTCTTTTATGCCTTATTGTTGCTACCTGGCCTGCCTGGCCTGCCTACTAATTGTCTTAGGCCAAATTGAAAAATCTACCCGGCCTTTTGTATGGCGACTACCCAGATTCGACCTTAAGCTATATATTGATTGCATTGTCAGATTAACTACGCTAGGTAAACTAACACAATGTTAACTCTATCTCTCTTTCTGTCATCTGCATTCGTATGATATTTGGCAGGATGAATCACGTGCACGTAAGATGATTCGTTTTAAAAAAAATGATGGAAACCTTTTCATTCCCTCGCTTGAACCATTTGGTCCATCCACAAATATCCGAGTGGGTCCATCAATTACTTGTTCAAATCATTTTGGTGATATTAATGTTATCAACAACTTTTAACAGTGATTTGGCCTTGCTCTACCTGGACAATTAACATATCGTTGACCTAATTCAGTTTGATGATTTATCCTCTATTGGTTCATATTACTTTGGTGACACTACGCTATTTGTACCCACTCTTATTCTTATAATGTTTGTGCTGCATGTTTGTTCATTACATTATTATGAGTATTTTGACGACCCATTTGGTGTTGCGGTTGAGAGGTCGACTGCAACACCAAGGGTTCCGGGTTGGATCCCCGGGCAGTACAAACATTTGTGTGCGTGAACATGTCTGTTTGTAATGGTCTGGGTGTTTTCTATGTATATTTTTTATTTATTTTTATCCTTTATAGGCAGACATTTGACCGCCATCTCACCTGGATGGGATATGTATGTATTTACAAAAAAAAAATGTATATAAGTATGTTAATCCGTTGTTTAGTACCTACCCATAATACAGGTTTCACGCTTAACTTGGGGCTAGATGGTGCTGTGTGAATGTCAGTGTATATTTATTTATTTATTTTTTTATGAGTATTATTGGTGGGAGACAGTAAATAGATATTATAGCACATAATAGTTAATATATAGATACATGTTAGCAACAATTTCTGATAAAATTGAGTTGACTGATGAGCTCGCAAAGCAAGGCAAATATATGAAAATGTTTAATTAATTTAAAATTAAGGCTACAGCGATTTTCATAAAATTTAATATGGAGTTAGCTGTACGGTACCCTGATTTGCATGTTTTAATGCGCGAAATATTTCATGGTTAACACTGCAGTGCGAGTGCGACGCAGGGTGATTTCCGCTGTCGAAAAATATAAACAGATGTGGGTCCCTAGGCATACTTTGTACCAGAGAGCTTCGCTTCCGCCGCGTCTTAGGAGTCGCAATTGCTTTCTCGAACAGCCATAATTAAATCCCGCTGAGGCTTCTTAGGCCAGGCTGATGTGATGGAATGAATTTTTACTGACCTCGTCAAGACACCCCCGTTTGTCTGAAGAGCTGCCTCCGGGCGGTGATTTCCCTGGACGGTCTGGAAAACTATGAATAGACTGCGGGCAGGTGTTGGCCGGTGCCGTGAAAATCGGGTAAGATGGGGATATTCCAGATGCAGTCTGTGCGACTTTAGTGCCCCTCAGACAATAAAACATCTACTGTCTTTCTCTGGATGGCAAATGAAAGGGCGATTAAAATAGTCCAATATTTGTCGCATTCGTCGCACCATATTTAACTTGTAAATCCATATCGACTCGATAAGTAGATGAAGTACATAAGAGCGTCGGTGGCTCATTGGTGTGGACTGTTGCCTTCCGATCTTTAGGGTGCAGGTTCAAATCAAGCACGTACGAAGTCATCGAAGTTTCGAAATTTATATGTACGTTAATCCGACGCTCTTACGGTGAAGGAAACATCGTGAGGAAACCTACGCACGCCTACTAAGAAATCATAGAACAAATCATATAATTAACATTTAACATGATGGCTTCCATTACGTGTGCAAGTTATACCTGAAAACTATCATAAACCCGATACCGGCGTGCAATTTTACAGCCAAACAATAAAGTAAATTTAACTTTGGCTACGTTTGCCAAAAGTCTACTATGCGATAGAGGATGGGAATTGGGATGCAGCCTAGAGACCGCACGGCGTGGCGCCATAAATATACAAAAAACATGCTGCCAAACTTCCGCTGCATTTTTATGAATACTGCCCTCGCTAGAGACCAACTGTACGTGAATAAATGATAAACAATGGAACAAAACAAATGTTCATGTTCCTTATTTATTTGCAGGGTAGCATAAATAGAGTACTTACCTAGATAATATGTTTGAGAATGCGTAAAATGTTAACAAGACGTACATTGTGATACGAATATTATATACCTATTAGGCATTCGTCATAAGACATAGCAATCCCTAGGTACTCGTAATGCATTGTTACATAAATACTCAAATTTAGGCAAAAATAAAATTTTTAACATTGAGCAAAAAAGAACGTTCTATGTCAAGCAGTAAATTATTATGGAATAAAATTAAAGCAACAAATCAGACAGTTTTTAGACAATTAAAATTTATATATTTTAAACTACACACTCGCCTACTTATCTTACTTTCTTTCCTTTTGTTTCGGCCTGCTGGAAGAAATTTCATCATGAAATAAGCTGTGCCTTTGTACTAATTTTTCCATTTGTATTTTTTTGTCATGTTTGTGTGTACATAAATAAATACAATATAATAATATAGGTATAAACTATCCGTGTTTCTTCCATCTTTTGTGGAAGTAGGTCGAAATGCACCCCTAACGTTATTGCCGTCAGTGTTGGCAGGTCTTTTCGACCTATGTATTTTTGTACTATTTAGTACTTTTTTATGATCGATTTGCCCTAGGAAGGGAAGTGATAAACAAACTAGGAAAAGTGGTAGGCTGAAATCGACCTGATCCGCCAGATATAATATATATTTAAAAATCACTACGAAAATATTTGGTTTGTTGCGCAAAATTACTATGTTTTTATTGGGTATTTCAGAGATTTGTTTTTTGCCACTTGTGGCTGAGCTTTGACCGTATGAATATTTATATGCATGAAGAAAGAAATGGTTATTTCAATATTAAAAACAGACACTCCAATTTCATTTATATGTATGTGTGATAGAGCAATAGATGTAATAGATTGTACCAATCATCAATAACTTTACTGAATGTGCGCACCACATTTTCGATTAGAAAACTATATACAAATGTATTATCAAAAACTTGAAAAGTTCTAAAGCATGAATTATTCTTCGAAATGATTAATGTTTGCGTTCGATTCATTGACACCTGCTTAACCGGGGTCCACTTCGCCCTAAAGCTCCACGTCTGCCCCTCACGACGAGTTATGGAAACCATCTATCTTTACAAAGGCACGATTACTATCGAATTTTGATAAGGGGATCACTTGGAATTTAAGAAATGTTACAGCCTCGTAATCCGATGCCAACATACAATCATAATATTTAAAGTGAATAATGACGCCAATATTCACTTTTAAATATTATGTATATATATATATATTTATTTAGCGATGTCCGATCGATATGAAATATTTGGCATGCCGTAAACTTATGAGCGTCGGTGCGCATTGGTTGAACTATTTTTTCGAATTTTCGAAATTATATGTGGTTGGAAACTTTCTAAAGCTTTTATGTACATAAATAATTATCAGAAATTATATAATTTTATTGACGTATTTAGAATTTCCCAGTGAATTTAAAATAATCGACACACATACTACCTTCCGTACTCGTATTTCCGTTAACAAACAAATATTTCTTAACAACAAATACACTTAAAAAAAAATCCCTTATTCAAAAATGACTTTCCAGTACTAGGTATAATGAAACGAATCTGAAACATATTCAAATAAGGTAGTTCGGATATTTACTAAATTATATATGGCTAATGTTCGCTTTATAACAGTAATTTGATACTGCCTATCGTATTTGATTTTAAACAGGTCATGTTAGAATATGAATAATAAATTAACGACATAAGCATTGAACCGGAGGACAAACAAATATAACCATAGCCTCGAGTAAATAAACACAAACGTAGGAAATAGTTACCTACTTCAAAGATGTCATGAGTAATTTAGTGTCCGAGGTGGGTCTATATGTAGTTTGCCGATGTCGCGACGCACGATGTTGCGAAAAAAAAAAATTAAGCGGTACACCCTTGCGAAAAGCCGTCGTATCGAAAATCGCTCAATCGAATGATGGACTCGTGAATAGGATGTCACGAAATACTTTTTTATATCTAGTACGTTAGATCGATAGCCTCGGTTTTGAACTCCATTGTTGTTACTAGAATGCCTGTTGAAATCTGTCGGAAAACGGGAATCTAGCGCATTACATATAAAGTATTTCGTGACAGCGTGTTCGCGTTAAATATAAAATTATATGTACGTTTATCCGACGCTCTTACGGTGAAAGAAAACTGTGTGAGAAAACCTGCGCACGCCTGCGAAGAGATTCAAAAGTTGTAAACTTTTTCAAATTGTGGATACAATTTATTTATCAAAACTTGAACAATCTGGGGGCACGGCAGTGCCCCAGCCAAGACGAGCCAAGCGAAGCGCAAAGGCGGCACTACCTACCTTTTCTCGACGTGTTTCGTCATATATTTGAATCCTCATAGAGTTGGTTTTCGATACACCAGATATTTCATATTCGCAGGATATGTCAGCAATAGACTTATTAAACATATATAGTCTCAATCGTAGAGCTCTAATACTTTAGATTTTATTGATATTTTAATTACACTGATTTCATCACTGACACACTGATGATCATCAAAATATTGGGCTACTTCCTGAAGTGCCATAAAAACTTAAATTTGGTATTTGACCTAATTTTAGTAAGTTTCGCCCCATCCCCTAAAAGAGGGGGGCGTTTATGTAAGATTTTCAGCAATATTATGAATAAAGGCATGAAAGTTTACACGAGACTGTAGGCAGACAGTAACTAAGAACCTAAGAATAAGTACTTAAGAAGAAAAAAACACTAAAAAGAGTACCTAGCAACTTACAAAAGGAACTGAAATCCCTCCGAAAACATTTCATATAAAATGTTGCCAAGACGAACACCTAAGGCTTGCCCTGTGAAACAGATATCAGATCTCAAGTAGCTTCTGAATCTACACAGCCTATCTCTACCGACCCTCATTTCAACAAATTCTACATGATCAGTAAATATGTATGGCTTCGTCGTTTTGCTGCCGTCATGGAGGTAATGCGAATATTTAGTTTTTGATCTCGATATTACCACCTCACATTTATCGAATATAGTAGTGGAGGAATCGGAAATGAATGTTTGTAAGAAATGAAAGGGCAATAAGGCTGAAATTGTCAACTATCGACCCATATCTAAACTATGCATAGTATCCAAAGTTTTTGAGAAAGCAGTGTATAACCAGGTCTACTTTGCATTGTGTCATAAATTCAGTCCTTTTCAGCACGGTTTCCTTAAACGGCGTTCCACAGTCTCTAATCTAGTACTATTCAACAACTTCCTTGCCGATACCATGGATGCAGGTGGTGGGCAGGTTGATGTGATTTACATTGATTACAGCAAGGCCTTTGATCGCTTCCACCATCAGACCCTCATCTCTAAGCTGTTGAGCATGGGTATTTGTGGGGACCTCCTCAGATGGTTTTCCTCTTATATTTGTAACAGATCCCAGGCAGCAGTCGTTCACAACTACATTTCTAGCTGGGTGATGATACCTAGCGGGGTTCCTCAAGGATCTCTGCTTGGACCATTATTAGTTATTATATTTGTCAATGATATTGAAGCATGCTTTCTAAATTCTCATCTATTATGCTTTGCTGATGATATGAAAATCTTTGCGCGTATTGACACACATGATGACGCAGAGAGAGTTGAAGAGGATCTCGTGAGGCTTGAAAATTATTGCGAAACCAACCACCTTGATCTAAATCCATCTAAATGTTGTTTTGTAACCTACACTCGCAAACGTGAGTTTGTTCGGTATGACTACTCTCTCAAAGGTTCGATTTTGAAAAGAGCGTTTTCAGTTCGCGATCCTTTTTTTTTTTTTTTGAACTGACTTCTGCTGTTGGCCGCAGATGGCCTTTACAGCTTCACCGGGCAAGTGGCGAGCGCAGATGGCTCTCAGCGCTAATCGCGATCTAGGTGTCATACATGATAGCAAACTATTGTTTGATGAACATGTTGATAGCATAGACACAAAGGCATCAAGGACGTTAGGGCTAGTAATGCGCCTATGTAAAGAATTTTCCGATGTCAAGACAATTAAAATTTTGTACTGTTCTTTTGTTCGTAGCGTTTTGGAATACGCCTATCAGATCTCGAATCCTAGGTATCAAGTCTACATCACCCGTATTGAAAACATTCAAAGAAAATGTCTCCGTTATATATGTTTTCGTACGGGTGTTATGTATGATTCTACTAGCTACCTTGCATACTGTAGGAAGCTCCACCTTCTTCCCCTGGACCTTCGGCGCAGTATAGGTGATATATCATTTTTACTCAGGTTGGCGTCGGGTTCCTGTTTAGTTCCTTGCCCGGATCTGCTGTCCAAGTTAACGTTGAGGGTGCCTTCTAGGTCCCTTAGAAACAACACGTTACTGTTTCTTCCAATGTCGCGAACTAACTACAGACAAAATGAATACTTGTGGCGTGCTTGTGATAATTTTAATGAAGTAGCTAAATCTGTCAACTTAGACCTATTTAACACTAGTGTGGTTGCGGCGAGGAAAGCATTAAGTGGGCAATTCTTCAATGTATAGGTTTTTGTGTGTACGTATGTATATGAATATATATATATATATATATATATATTGAACATATATGTTTATTTGTTTTGTTATTTTTGTGATTTGTTGTTATCGTAGTTAAGTTGATTTCACTATATTACTATAAGTGAAGACCTGTAATTGGCTTATTGTTATTATTGCTATTTTTTATACTGTTTTGAAGCTGTTGGTCTTCCAAATAAATAAATAAAATAAGTCAGTGACGAATTTTTATGTTTTTTTTATTTCTTCTAATAATGAATCTGTAGTAGGTGCCGAAGTATTTTATTTATATTACTAGCTTTTGGCCGCAGCATTGGTTCTCCTTTCCTGGTTTCGAAAACACAATATTATTTTTAAATTAGATACCAAGGATTAGATAGGTAGGTAATAGGTATATACTACCATACTGCATCTTAACATAAAACAGCCTACGTAGCAATGGAAGCCAGATAACATTACTAAATCTTTATAAAAATCGTAAGTTATAGAAGCGAATCCAATATGATTTATAGTCGTCAGAACCGTATCCGACACATTCCAGACCTTGGAAAATTGTAATGTTACGGATCACGACCTTATAATACGAACCGAACCCAACGTGAGACAGCAAATCGTATCATCCCGCTTTCTACCGATCTTCATACTATATCATGTTGGCTTCAATAGGCATATTAATGCAGTGGCATAACAGATCAAAAGTATCATTTATAAAGCAGCACTTAGCAAAAACTATGAGTACCTACCCTTTTCAGTTCTTCTTGTTGGGAAAAACATGTTGGTGAGGTGAGCGAGAAATATTTGCACCTAACAATTTGCCTAGATCAACCAAAATTTATCTCGTATAGTGTTTCATCCGAATATTCGTGGAACGCTATGAAATAAAGTTAACCGCCATCGTAACTTTATATTTCCTTAGAGCTTTATATACGTATAATTTTCGGACTGCGTGTAAGTACGACCACGTTTCTCAGTACCTAATGAAATGTCTACTAATTCGTCGATGACGCGATCCACAAATTATTTTTCTCCTCTACACAATGTTATTCAAGACGTGTTTTCCCCCCTTCTTCATAGGCTTATTTGAAAGACTATAATATAATACTAGACACTTTAGGCTAGGAATGACCAATTCTCGAAACATTTAATGTTGTATGTAATCAAAGTATTAGCTACAATTCCAATCATTCTAAAGAGATCATCATAGCCTGCTTATCTCCGAAAAGCATCTATATCTTTGGGTATACGTAGGAATGGCCTCACTCTGCATAAGTCTGATAATAATTTCACCGAAATACACAAATGTTTACAAATAATATATATCTGTACACAAATGTTTGTACTACCCGGGGATCGAACCCTTGGTGTAAGAGCCGACGTCTTAAGAGAGTGACGAACCATTACACAAAATGGGTCCTCACTCTCTGTTAACCGTTGGTTATACGATAAAATCGTTCTCCGAAACAAACGGTTCGCGGAAAGAACGTTTTGCCGATCATATGTTACGGTGGTTTAACGTATCGCCAATTGAACGTTTTGTCGATTTCAACCTTTGACCATAGTTGGATTACTGAATTAGATAACATAATAAGTGCTTATACGAGTACGTATAATACGTACATACTGTATGTGTATGTATTTCAATTATGATTAATTTAAGCAAATTATTGTGTAACATAAGTCCTACCTACCACTACTAGTAAAAAGCAATAACTTAAATATTTTACGTCATACTCCAGGGCAGGACAGTTGACGATTTTGAAATTTTGTCTCAGTGAAAACAATTATGCAGCTTCGGAGCATCCTCTCCAGCAAATCATACTGCAAATTAGCGCTTCTGTGAAGAATTTCAACACGAAAGTAGTATAAAAAATTGTGCAGGAGAAAGATTATCGAACACATACTATTTGAATTAATTGCAGGCGCACAAGAATAACAAAAAATTATATATTTCGATTTTAATATGAAGCTGCGCCTGCTGGTCCCAATATATAGCAAAGTAACAATTTGTGCATTAATTTCAATTTAGAACAATAATAACTGTATTTCTTGAATAAATAAAAAAGGGATGGTATCTTTGTCTTCCACAGATATTATACCAATCACGAAATCATCTTAAATTACTGAATAATGATATTCTGTAACATAATTTAGGTAGATACGCCATCCGGCCTCAAAAACGAACCGCCGAGAGTATAGACGATCACCAAAGAAGACCAAAAATGCGCCGTCTGCGCATGTACACTAATGAAACAAATACTTACATCAAAAAAATTTATTTTAATTAACTCATATAATCAAATTATTATAAATTTCCAGGATTAAAAGATACCTATTAATTAAACATAATTCAGGCTCAAAATTTACTTTGTCACATATTTTTCCATTCTTGTGAACCATTAGATTAACTTTTCTTCATATAATTAATTACGCTGCTTATATCCACTTAACGTTTTTGCTACTACATAACTTTTTACGGAGCCCAAGCCATTTCTATAGATTTAAATCCGGATGGTAAGGTGGGAGACGAGAATATTATGACCATGTTCTATGAAAATTTTATCTATAGAGTATTTCTTTAAGCGTAAAAGGAAATTAATATTTTAATGATAGTGAAACAATATTTTCTTCATAAAAATAATAATAATAATCATGTAGAAATATACAATAATCATGGGATATATGATCAGCAAGTACCGACAAGTATTTCAAAATATAGCTAATGGTTCTGTTTTTCTATTCAAATTAATCCGATATTTTATTTATTATGTCTGTTATAGATTCATAAAGGTGATATTGATTTAATTTTCAACAAAGTTGCAAGACTGCGAAACCTTGTCAACAATCTACTTACAAAATAATTTAAACTCATATATCATCCTTCTCGCCTGGCTTTTCGAAGCAACATACACTAGAGAATTCAATGAATGGCTCAGCAAACAAAAAAATAACAATAAATAATAAAATGCAACAAAACATTTTCCTTACGACTGTATTCTAGAATACTGTCAGCGCGTTAAATTCAATATAGACGAATAGCGATAGAGCAACCTTGTCCTCAGAAGCGGCCGACCAATGGCGTTGCCCGCTCTTACAATATTACTCCCGCCCCTCTGCCGTACCCCCAATAGGACCTAAAAAATGACACTTATTTCTATAACAAAAATAGGCAAATGTTATTTATTAATTAAATTTAACAAACGTCGCTGCAATAAATCGATTCAAAATTGTTCTTATGTAGGTAGTTAGTTTCCCTTCAAATTTTACGAAATATCTCTTACTGTCAAAAAGAAAATAAAAGGTTGAATGGAGTATATATTCACACGGTATATACTCCATTGTCAAACTGCCAGTATGACAAAAAAGAAGATGAAAAATGCCGTAGACATGGTCATCAATACAGACGGTAGCCACTACTGCGATATCTTCACAACTTGCTGGAAAAAAGCTAGTAAAGTAAACACACATTTAATCACAAATAGAAACAGTCATTCATTGTATTAACAATTTTTACTTTTACACAAATATTATTAATAAATAAAATAAAAAAATAACTAGAGAGAACTTCATTTATTCACAAAATTACATCCACAGAGTCAATTTAACTCTCCTGGTGAGCTTACTTATTCTCAACAGCACTTTAGTTCAGCTATGGTGGTCACTCCCTATGCACTAAAACATAAATTGCTAGACATGCTAGCACTGCAAACTGAAACAAAAAAATAGTATGGCTTAAGTATTGTACTGAAAAATCTTCAGTGAATTCAATTGCAACACTAAAATGAGTTGTGCTTCAATAAAATTCCCAATAGGATAAAGCAAAATGTTGATCATAATAGAATATCACAAAATATTCAACTTGTTTCATCATCCTGATATTTTATTTTGAGACTAATGTATCACAATTGTGACTGCTTATTTTTAGAATATTTTGTTTATCGTATTTATTCGAATAGATAAGATGTTTTTATACAACATTAAAAATATTACTACTTTGTAAGATACTAAATACTTAATTTAGTTCATACAAATTATGCCTAACAATGGTACCTTCTGGCGTTTAACTTTTTTTACCAGAAAAAAGCATTGATACTTCCATTCAAACATAATAAATGTGAAAGTGTGTTAGTTTGTCCATCTCTTACGGCAAAAGACATGCTTTTTAAGTGGAGATTGTTGAAGCAATGATGAGTCATGCCAAGGCCACTTTTTGTCTAATTCTAACACCCCTCTTCCCTAAATGGGGGTGGAAATTTGTATGGAGCATTCTGCAATGTTTATAGTAAAAAGCCAAAAATTGATACACAGACTTTTTGTCACCAACATAAAACCATGCATTTTTTTTTCAGAAGTTGGTTCCCAAAGACTTATAGGGTGATGTGAAATTCTGCCCTCCTAACCAAGAATGCAATAAGCTGGGTTACTATTTATGGGACTTTTTGCAGTTTTAAAGGTCCCCACCTTAATACCAGATAAAAGTAACATTTTCCAAGATCATGAGAAATGGCATAGTATTGTTTCAGCAGCCAAGACAAACATTAAATAGTTAAGCCATCAGATTATTAAACATTAACAGTATTTCAAATTAGTTCAATCATGTTAACTGAATATATTATATCCCATTATCTTTTTATTCAGGATTTTTATCCATCAGTTTGTCAAACTTACCTTAAACTTAGGATATTCATTCATATAAATAGTGACCATTCCCACATATGGTAAGAACCCTCTTGCACGTCCAACTACATCTTTCTTAGTGAGCCATAGTTGGCCTTGTGCATACAAGCCTCGATCATCAACACTATTATTGTCACCTTTAGTTAAAAATTTCACAGTACCATTATTCCTGTAAAAAACATATTGCCCTATAAAAATTATTGTATATCAAATATGTTTACAAGTAAGATCATTATTGTGTATTTAATTATGTATATAGATTTTTTCCATGATAAGGAAATAATAGTGCCAGAAAGATAAACTCTATGAATAGATTTCTTTTGAAGTCTGGTTTCCTTATATTCATACATTTGACAGATTTGGAATTAGAATATAATTTTAAAAAAAAATCTTAGTTTTAAGAAATTTTGGTGACAATTGAACAAAAACAAACATTAATAAGTGGTTACTGTTGCCTATGTCCATAAATTGGATTACAGTGAAATAAAACATTTAAGAAATCTCATCTTTGAGCATGGTACACTACTATAATATACACATATATATTAGTGTTAAGATAAATAGGTATCTTGATTTATTATGTTTTCCATATAAATCGTAGAATGAGGTAAAATGAGAGCGTGGGTAACGAATTTAACAAAGCGCAAAACATTATTGTTCAAATATTGAGGATTTTAATATTGCTTACTTTTCATGAAGCTTCAGAACCCTGTGAACTATCGGAATATCACGTCCCTCAACTTTAAAAACAACGATCTCTCCTACACGAACAGGTTCTTCGGGATAGTTTGTTAGGAACAAAAGGTCTCCTCTGTGAAAAGCTGGTTCCATACTTCCTGACAGGACCACCACTATGGGGACTTTCGCTTCCAGTCACAACCATTAATCCTTTCCATATCATTAAAGCGGAAGACACTATCATGCCAAAACTTAAAACTTGGTATATGAACTGGAAAAGAGGAAATATAGAAATTAATAAATAACCGGCAGAGATGACATTTTATCAATGGATATTGAAATAAAGTTACCTGTCGCTTGTTCATGCGCTTTACATCATCGAATAAACTGTCTAACATTGTGGTATTTTGTAGTTCCCTTTCGTTTTTAGACTGAATTATTGGTTAGTATTATAGCTTTACGTGTTGTCGACACTTCAGCCGACACTTCAACAAACCACGTCAGATAGCGAGCAGTCATAGACAACTATATAAAAACAATAGACTGAAATGTTTATTTAATGAGAAACTTTCTACTTTATTACAATACCAAAAAAGTAAAAGTAAAAAGAAAACATACACAAATTATAATGACCTCGCTGCTAAAATATATTATATTGTTTTTCTGTTTATAGAACGTATTGTTTCAAAAAGTCCCGCGGTGATTTGTGGAACTAAATTTGACATATCGGCCATAATGTCGTGTGCCAATTTTAATGCTAGAATCACACAAACGGGATATGTAATTAATTATCGCGTTGATGGGCGTTAACTTCAGGTCTACCCACCACATAAACATATTTTCAACGGCACTAACAACGCCGTTTTCCGTTTGGCGATAACTCTCGGTATATACTAGGGTTGTTGCGAACATTCGCATGCGCATCCGCAAAAGCAGAACTTACGCATAGATTTGGACATCTGCATATGCATCCGCATTAATCAGTGCGGATGTTCATACGGATGTGCATATCATGCAAGTAGCGACAAGAAAGAAATTGGGCGAGCCCGGCGATTGCCGCGAGCCGGTCGCACGTGGTGATGACAAATGGGAGCGATTATAGTAGTAGTAGTTATTAGGAGCGACAGTAGGTGTTTAATATAAAAATAAGTACTTATGTTGATTGGATTACAATAAAAATGCAAATAATTAAATTATCATTGTTTTAATTCTTCATTAATAGATTTTATTTCAATAATATCTTAGACATTAGCGTCCGTGGATGTCAGCCTTAAAAACTCCGCATTCGCATCCGCAGATGGGAAAAAACAGCATCCGCAACATCACTAGTATATACATTAAAGAGATTAACACAAGCATTAATGAATTAATTTGACATTCCTTGAACAGTGGATATAGCAGGCAACAATGATGATAAAGTACAAATTAAAATAAAACATCAAAATCTATACTTATAAAATTGGAGTGCCCGTTTGTAATATTGCTTTTATCTTTTTTTTACTACATGCTAATGAATATTTATGTCACCGGAAAATAATAATAATCGCAACAGAATAATTAATTTCATAGAAAATTTATAACTTTTCGCATGGTTTAAAAGGGTATACCTATAACACTACAAGATTCTACACTGGAGATGAATTGTATTATTTTACACCTATATTTTCGTTGTTAACAGTGGCAATGCTTATGTCCCTTATATAACTGTGACTCTATAATATTTATATAAGGAGCACACACCGATTTTTTTTCAATGCTTGCTTTTCTGTTTATTGTTGTGTGAACATATAGGCTACGTTTTACTGCGGAAGAATATCTCATACGGCAGGGCACTCAGCTAGTTACTAAATAAAGCAATTAGGTTACAAGAGCAACCAATACAGTTTAAAAATAAATTTTATCTGGCCACGGCCACCGCTTTTTTATAAGCGGCCACTGCTTCCTAGATATTTCTATACAATCATTTTTTAGATATTCCCCATACAATCGTAAATATTGTATTTAACGAAAAGAGACATCAATAGGCTAGAAGTTTGGGGTTTAGCTGGGAACTTGGGACCATAGGGCGAACCAATAAAAGAAGTGTTTAGTTGAATAACCTCTTTTTATTTAGTCATCTCAACATCTGTATTACTTAAGAATTTCAACTTTATTGTAATAGTATTTGGCGTGGTCACATCTGCAACTAAGATATCAGCTCCATTAAATAATCCAAGTTCTATTAACTTCTTTTTCAAGTTGTCTCTTGTTCGCTCTTCAATACTTTTGATAGACGACATGTATAATGTCTTATTTCGGCTGTTTATAATTGTGGTAATACCTAAAAAAAATTATTTTTATGCTTACCACTTACCACTTAAAATAAATTAAAGTTGCATCTTATAAAAATAACATATTATAATGTTAAGGTGGAGTAACATTCATAATTATTTTACATTAATATCAAATATATATACCCTTTTTATTTGTTAAAAATCTCGAGAATAGCAAAATGTACACTACACAACTAGGAATATTTCTCACATTACTGCCGATATCGACTCTGCCAGAGGCAACAGATATAAGGAATAGCCTAAAAAAACTTCCCAACAGGTTAGACTTGGATATAATCATATGAGCAAGATGAGCCAAACCCATAAGTCGATGACGTCTTTAGGCAGATTCTTCAGGATTTTTTTGGGATAAAGCTATAATACCGACAAGGTAGTATAAATTCGATTGTTTTTATTAAAGATCTGATAGTCGCGGTCGGAATAAAACACTATACCAACCGGGACTCTTCATCATGTAGGTTGGGTCTTCACAAAGTATGTCATATATTGATTGAAGGGTAGCTTCAGAATCAATTTCTAGGATACGAGTGTTGTTACTGCATGCCACGCAGTCGGTTCGACGCTCGGCGCTGAATGTATATGTGTACACTCCATCGGCCATGTTCAGGACCATGTAGTTATTCATATTGGTACAGCATGAAGTTGCCAATTTAAACACCTGAAACAGTTTTGCATTACATTTATTGAATTTTGGTGATCAATGTGGTTAGCGATTTAGAAGTCAGCAGAGCAGTATTAAAACCAATGACTTTATAGATGTATATTAAAGTCATTGGAATAAATATACATAATATTGTCATACAACAGCAGAATTTTATAAACAACTGCCACTGCCAGGGTTACTTCTAGGCTCAGAAAATAAGTGGTTGCCAACTACATTAATTAAATGCAGTAATTCCTTACCATACATAATTTTGATACCATATTCTTAAAAAAGTGTATTTTAATGTAACTTTTAACACATATTATATGGTGTTTTATATGTATAATATGTATGTATTTACAAAAAAAATGCATATAAGTATTTATCAGTTATTTAGTACGTAACTACAAGCTTGCGCTTAATATGGGGCTAGATGGCGCTGTGTGAATGTCAGTGGATATTTATTTATTATATTTTACGAAAAATACCTCAGTAGCACAAGCAGCAGCAATAGCAGCATTAGTGCTTGCTACTGCTGGTATAATATTCTTGAGTACACCTTGAGTCAACCTGTATGTGACATTTGTAATACCATGTTTAATGGCTCTTTCTTGTGACTTCTCCAAAACCCATCCGACATGTTGCGGATCATCACCATCTAGCTGTGTAGTAGGGCCCCAAGGATTCTCCTTAGCCCATTGGATGACTTTAACATATTCTACACAATGTTCAGGTAATCTAAAACAAAGACAAAAGCATAATTTACAACTATAAATAACTATCCAACTATTAACTTGTTAGCTTTATTAACAAGATGCCATAACATATCAGGGGTTATGGCATTTTTATTATAATCATTGTATAAATAACAGTTGATGATATTACACTCGGAAGCAAGAAGTTCAAAGGTATATATTATGAAAACATCAACCAGTCTATCTCAATGAAGGTCAATATTTTTACTCTGAAAGAATATTATACTAAGTAATTAATTGATCATGATGCAGAAGGCACATTTAATTATTGATTCTGGCTTCAGTTAAATATACAGGTACATTATGCATTAGGCATGATTACAGTATACTATTTGTGTGGCATGGCTACCAATTGCAGTGTGTACTAGGCTGAGGATAATGATTGTATTGAGTAAAATGAGATTTACATCTTCAATATATTAAATAATCCAGTTTAATGGTTGAGACATTGGCTACTACACCAAGGGTTGAGGGTTTGATCCCAGGGCAGCACAAACATTTGTGTGCATGAACATGTCTGTTTGTACTGATATGGGTGTTTTCTATGTATAATAAATATGTATTTACAAAAAAAGTAGTATGTTTATCCGTTGTTTAGTGCCCATACTACAGGCTTCAGGCTTCACTTGGGGCTAGTTTTTAGGGTTCCATAGCCAAATGGCTAAAAACAGAACCCTTATAGATTCGTTAAGTCTGTCTGTCTGTCCGTGAATAACACAACCCTTTTTCTCCGAAACTATAAACACTACACTAATCAAACTTTGTAAGTGTATGTATTCTATAAACCACTATTGGGTTTTGACAAGAAACTTGAAAAAATAATAATATATTTTGGGGTCCCCCATACATTGAACTGAAACTCTTAATTTTTTTTTTATCAAACCCCCCCATGTGTCGTATCCATGTGTAAAGCTTCAAAAATCATATTGAGCTTCCAAAGTTGAAAAAATTGTCCCCCTCTAATAAACTATGGGTTGAAATCGAAAAAATATATGATGTACATTACCATAAAATCTAACAACGAAATTTAGTTTGAACGATTTACGGTGAGTAGTTTTTTAACACGTCAAAAACGTGAACCACTATTTTTCATAATAAAGCTGTAGTAGGTGCCTAATTAAATAAAAATTACTTTATTTTATGTTACTTGCTGCTGTAGAACCCTCCACGGGCCATGCCGACTTGCGCTTGGCCAATTTTTATTTATTTATAATTAATAGCAGTTATGTGTTCTGAAGTTGATGTTGATTATGCACTGTACATACCTACATGATAAAAGTATTAAACTCAAAATATTTTGAGTAAAGAATTTTAAATAATTATTCATCAGCTCATTATAACGTCCCCACCAAGAAGCACAAGCCCCTTCTTAAAGGATGTATAGGCCTTAGTCGTCCACACGGGCCCAGTGTGGTTTGGCAAAAACAATAATAATGAATTTGAAACTAAATTGAAAATAACTTGTTAATACCTTGGTGTGTTAGCAATAGTGCACAAAGGAAAAGTCTTCTGAGGTGGATATAAATCTAAGGTACACTCAATGCAAGCACTCATACCGGGCAAAATAACTCTTGCATTGCCTTTGAATCCTTCAGTACCCCCATCCACAAGTGGTATCACACTACTTTGGTCCAAACTTCCTGCAAACAAAAAAATTTAATACATTTGTAATATTTCTTACATTTACATTAATATTAACCATGACATAATGAATTAATTTATACTACCTCAAAGTACCTAAAACATTATTTTTTAAGTTTTATTATAACCAAAGATTGGATTAAGTGGAGCTATTTGGTGTACTAACAATATGTTAGAATAATGTGGATATTCTCCACATAGAATACTCAGATGTGGGTCATAACATAACCAACACTTCAGGCGGTATGGCGATTTATGATACTGGCATATATAAAATTATGTACACTAAAATTAACATTAACACTACTTACTATCATCATTATACTGCAACAAAGACATAAGCATGCCATTTAGCCAGCGTCTTGCCACTATAGAATCTAATCCACAAACCACAATGTGAAACTGACGATAAAATCCTTCATCCAAATCTTGTATAGCACAATGGTGAGCTACAGCCTCCAAACCAGGTATTCTAATAGATAGACAAAATAGACATAGACAAATCTTTATATGAATCACATAACTATTAAAAAATCATAAATGTATTAAGGTGAAGTATTACCTTTTATTCACAAATTCAACAGCACATTTGCTTTTGACAAACCTATGTCATTCTTTCTGAATAAGAATTGCCTATTTAAGTTAGACAATTCTATTGTATCCATATCAATTACATGTATTTTTTTGAATCCCATTAAAGCTAAATCTTTTAACAACTCACAGCCCAAACCTCCAGCCCCCACAACAAGAATTTTGCACGAATTCATGATAAAGTCTAATATTTCTGGAGATGCTTCAAAGTCAGGGTGACAAAATGGCCCTGATCTTTCTAAAAGTTTTCTTATGTGCTGCCATCTCCTCTGCAGGTAGTCCAAACATTGAGCTTCACCAGAAGTCATCACAAGAGCTGATAAAGGAAAATTATATCATTACTTAAGTAAAACAGCTCTATAACAAAACTAGAAAGAAAAAGAAGAAAACAGCTCTGATGTTTATAAGCCATGGAAATTCATCATTAATTATTACTTGCAATTACGAGTCTACCTTCAGTAAAAATCACAAAAAATATTATATTTCGCGTATTCGGCGTTTTTTTAATAGGTATTATAATCACAAACACTATTTAAATGACAAGACAATGACAGAATTGAATTTTTGTTGAATTGACTGCAGGCAGTGTTGCCAACTGCTAGCTAGCCTTACCCTAGCCAAAAATTCAAAAGTAGAAATTGCCAGTTTTTTTTTTCACCCCAAAAAGTAGCTAGAAGTGAAGAACCAATGAAAATTTAACTTAGAGTCATTTTGGTAACAAAAACAACAGCAATATCGCTAAAAAGAAACCATGACATTTTATAATTTTTTCGTATTTATTAAAATGTCAGTTCGTAACTTGGTAGGTCCTTTATTGACTAAGACTACACACCTCGGCCTTTTCGAAATTACGACATGGTTAAAGGCTCTTTTTTTACGTTTTTTACGTATTGTATTTGTATTGCTTCCAAAAACTTGATAAAGTTTTTGATTGGAACGGTTTTTAAATTCCTGCCTATTTTTATAAAATAAAATAAAACATAATAAAATTGGGGCGCCATTTTCCAATCACGTGTTATTGATCTTACTTTCTAATGTTTTATTTGAGTTAATTTTATTAATAAATTCTGGAAAATCATATTTTTTCAATAAAATAATATGAAGAACGTATTTCAAATTTGTTTTTAGTCTCTTCGATATATAAACTTTTATAAATAATTTCCTTCATTTAAGTTGCCAGTATAGATCACAACAATTGCGTTCTATAGTGCTATTCATTTGTTGGAAATGGAGGCGTGATGGAGGTTGTACTGTCGGAAAATTGCTATTTTCGAGTTTGCGGTTGTGAGAAATCCAAGGTAAGCTTTAGTGTTTATTGTGTTGCATCGTATGTAAAAATCTCTCTTATGTAAATGCTTGTTAATTATTCCTCGCTTAAACCTATATTATAGTTGTAATTTGAGGGAGAGACCAAGCATCTTGTTGTAGGTATACTTCCTTGAATATACCATGCGCAAATGTAGTAGATATATCTAATAAAGGCATATTCAATCGTGAGCTTCACCAGTATATATAAAATAAAAACATTTTTAAAAATCGTTTAAATGTTGTCACTTGATTGGGCGAGAGCTGAATTAAACGATATTTTGTACTAGAAGATAACAAAGATAGTGGTGGCAGTTTTTTACTTTTATCAATTATACATTATGTGTTTTCATAGATTTAAATATGGCTACAAATAAAATAAACACCAAGACCAAAGGTAGAGAGGACAAAAATAAGACAAACAAGAATTTAGTGCAGGTTAGTGAAGAAAATGAAGACATTGACTTTTCCATACTAAGAAAACCAATAATGACCAGTGTGACTGGATTTGCCCAAGCCAGAAAAATATTTGATTTAGCAACTGAAGAAGTAAGTTTTATTCCTGATATAAACTTAAGCCATTGATAACATTACATAATAATAATATTATTTTTTATGTTTTTACAGCTCAAGACTTTATTATCTAATGAATGTGATATATTGTATGAGTGTAAAGTTTGCCGCAATATATTTAGAAGTCTAGCAAACTTTATATCCCATAAAAGAATCTACTGTAAAGAAAAGTTTAACTCTTCACAACATGGACATTTTTTCAAAGCAGCATCAATGGTAATTCTCAATCAAAATATTAAGTGTTGAAATATATTTAGGTGCAAATAACAATCCTTGCAATTTTATTTTTTTAAAGGTGGATGAAATGACTAAAATAAAAAAAATTGAAGACAGTTACTTGGAATCCCTTCATGATAAAAATGGAAGTGAGGAAATTAGCAATGATGATATGGATAATAGGATACCATTAACAAAAGACTTAACAACCATTATTGAAAAGATTGGTAGGAAACCAGGAAGGAGCAAAGGCAGCCATGATTATGAGGCAGAAAATGTGATCCTCCAGAAAATACCAAACAGCTCAGTAGCTGTTTTTCAGAATTTCAATAATGTTGAAGATGAAAAAGATAAAATGCGAACACAAGTAAGATCAATATTAAATCTCCACAAACACCATACAATTATTTCACATATGTACTTGGGTGCAAGTAATTGAAATGCATTTGTATTTTAATATTTCAGGTAACTGAGCTAGATGCTATTCTCTCCAAGGACAAAGCCATAATGCAGAGTGACGGCACATTTAAAGTTCAAAGCTCACTCTCATCAAGTATGGATGGTATCATTCAAATTAGTGATGATGATGATGATGAAAATAGTGACAACTTGATGTGTAAAATCTGTAAGTGGAATTTATTAATACAAATTAAACTAGCCTATGTGAAAGTTTATTGCTTGATTGTGTTTGTTTTTCATTATTTTGTTAGTTTCTTTTTCTTTATGTAAATTTAACTGTATTATGCTGTGTACACTATTATAGATTGCTGTTTAGACAATTTACTAAAAGGATTTAATTTTTTGTATGAGAGTAATCTGTCAGTGTACATAAGTAAAATAAATAAATAAATATATTATGCCCTAATTGAAGGTTCAAATTCTTCCAATGACAATCAGTCCTCTACTAATATATAGAAAGAATTAAAATTATATATGAACTCAAACATTGAAAAAGTTTTGTATGGTTACGTAACCAGCAATTGGATTAGTAAATATTAATTTCACTCTTAAACTTTTAATGTGTTTATTTCAGGTAATCAACTTTTCTCCACACAGAAAACATTAAAGTTCCACATTAAATATAAACATCTAGAGAGTCGACTAGTCTACCCTTGCCCTGAGTGTCTAGATATATTCTCTACATCGTGGAGTGTTTATCGTCACCTCTTCAAAGTGCACCGTGTGTATAATAAAAAAAACTTTTTAAAGCCCATTACACTGTTTTCAACTTTGTGTAACAGTTTAAATATTGCATGTGAAACTGGGACTCAGTGCAGATTGAGAATGCTTTTAAATAATAGTGAGAATATTTATCATCATGAAATAAACATATGTATTTTTTTATTATAGCAAAACGGCTGCACAAATCAGAAGACTCAGAGAATCGATACAAGCTAAAGCTTTTAGGATGAATAACCCACCAGCATTCTATGAAAAGCGAAAAAATATGAAAGCAGCAACACAGAAAATCAGTGAAGAGGAAAGATTAGATCAGGAGAACCAGGTAGGTTCTTCTTCTTCTTTTTCTTTGTCGTACGGGCAGTCTCCGCAACTCGACGACTAAGCGCTTTTTTGCGTTGGAGGGTGTAAGGTCAGATTACTCTAGCCAGCCTAGAGCTTTGACCTTATTGAAGGCTTCTCCAAGGGTCCTCGGCGAGCCAAGGTGCCTCGCCCGGTATTCGGCCACTTCACTACATTCCAGCAGGACATGGACCATCGTTTCCTCAGCCCTCATGCACGCTCTGCACATGGGCTGTCTGTAACACCAAAGTGAACAGGTGCTTATTAAAATTGCAGTGTCCTGTCATAGTGCCAATTATCAGCTTTAGACGTTTCCTGCCTAGTTTAAGTAAGATCCCAGAGAGGCGGCAGTTCACCTTTGGAAGTACCTCCTTGGTCTGTCTGCATTCCTCTAGGGATGTCCAGTATTCATTGTGTAAATAGGTTGTACGCTGCCTAATTTGATTCCTTAGAAGGTTTATTGGTAGTGGGATGATGGGCTCAGGACCAACTGCTCTCACTTCCGAACCTTATCGAGCTAAGGCATCGGCGGCATCGTTACCCCTGCTGTTACTGTGTCCTTTGATCCAGTTCAAGGTTAGTTGGTTTTGAATGCCAACCCTATTTAACTCGTTATGGCATTCATAAATAATACCCGCTGACATCTTGTAGCTTTCGAGCGATTGTAATACCGCTTTGGTATCGGAAAAGATTACGATGTTGTAACCCTTTACCTGCCTAGCTAGCACAGCCCTCGCCGCTAGAAGAATGCCAATACATTCAGCCTGGAAGACAGTGTTATGCTCCCCCAGCGGCACCGTTTGTTTTATGTGGAGATATAATGGCGGTATATTCAGTGCCATCTCCAGAGCTGCAGTTGGAGTGGTCCTCATGCAACCCGTGTCGGCTCTACACGCTAGTCTCTGAAATCTCTGTAGTCTTTTCCTGCATGTTATCAGTTCCGTCCTGGTCCACCAGACTACCACCAGAGACCATCGGCCTTATAACTACTAGGTAGAGCCACAAGAAAATTTTCGGCGAGAGGCCCCAGCGTTTTTCAACCATGCGTCTACACTGCCATAGGCTGATTTCCGCCGTCCTCAGCCTTGATTCTACGTGGCTACTCCAGTTGAGTTTGCTGTCTAGTGTGATCCCCGAGGTATTTCACCTCCTTAGAAATACTTAGAGCTGTACCAAACAGCCTGGGTGTCACATGGTTATCTAAAATTGTTTTTTTCGTAAACATCACAAGTTCCGTTTTACTAGGATTGACTCTCAGATTGTGTTGTTTGCACCATCTTTCTACAATCCGTAGTGCCACCTGCATGGTATCGCAAACAGTACTAGGCTGGTACCCAGTAGTCAATATCGTGATATCATCTGCATAGCCTATGGTATAAAAATGTCTACTGTTGAGTTCTGTTAGCAGGTCGTTCGCTACAAGATTCCAGAGTAGTGGAGATAATACACCTCCTTGAGGGCACCCTCTCAACACCAAGGCAGCCTTGTTGCTTCCCTCAGTAACTCTAACCGTTCGGGTTCGGAGCATGTCGATTATCCAGTCAGTGATTGTGCTTGCCACACCATGCCATATCAAGGCACCCTCTATACTGGAGAAGTTTGTTTTGTCAAAGGAAAGCACTATCTATATCAAGGAAAGCACCAAGACAAATTAATTTATGCGACAGCGCACATTCAATCTTACCTACCACTTGGTGGAGTGCTGATTCGGTGGACTTACCTGTGCAGTAGGCATGTTGATGTTTAAGTATCGGTATCTCCTTAAGCACACCATCCCTCATGTACCTGTCACATAGCTTTTCCAGAGTTTTGAGCATAAATGATGACAGGCTAATAGGCCGATATGCTTTGGGATCCGTGTAGTCATTTTTTCCTGGCTTAGGAATGAAGACATTCGCCAGGCATGCTTGTAGTATTAGTGAAAGTGGACGCGTGATAAACTTACCTCCCTATTGCATCAGCGCCGGAAAGATCTCGTCTGTTCCCGCTGATTTAAAGGGTGAAAAAGACCTCACCGCCCACTCTACCTTGCTTTCCGTCACAACCTCCTTCGCGATTCTCCAGTCATCTTCAATAGGTGGGTCTCTGGTGGAGTCACAGGTAATTGTCGGTGTACTTGTGCAATCAGGGAAGTGCGTTTGAAGAAGGATTTCGCACGCCTCATCTATTATTCGATAGCATGCCATCGCTTCTTCTCACTCCCCCAGAGTAGCAGGGGTATTTGTTTGGATAAAATCTTCCTTACCCTGTTAGCTTGCAGATTTGATCCAATCTCCTCCGTGAATTTACGCCATGATGCTGATTTCCAGTATCTGATGCGTTTTTTGTATTTGGCTTTGGCCAACTTATAGTTGTCCCAGTCTGTGTCGTCACTTGTATTCATGGCCCTGTTAAATTTCTTTCTGACATTCCGCCTGAGACTTTCCAACTCCAGACCCCACCATTTGGTGTTTCCGTGTTTTCCAGTATCTGGATTGCCTAAGGGACAGGCTTCATAATAAAATTTCCTGATCGATTCACTCAGCTGAGCTATTTGTTCGTCAATCTGTTGTGTATTCTCTAGGATCCCCACTCTGTCTTCCAGGCTGGTTTCCAGGAGTCTAATGTATTTCAATCTATCTGTCTTCCTGGGACAACGCCTGGGTATTGTTGTCAAAGTACTAATGTCAAGATCGTACCTTATCCATCTGTGATCCGCCTTCACCATGCGGAGAAGTTCTGCCTCGAGCATTACGAGTGAGCCTTTCAGCTCCTGGTAGTGTAGGGTCGCGCAAAGCCCACTTCACCCAACCTACTGTGAAGTCATCGGCACATGTGAGCCTCAGACTTCCGTCATGGAAAATGGGCTTACCCCAGAAGGTGGGACCTCTTTTGGTGAAGTCACTACTTATGTGGATGGACAGGTGCCTCTTAAAGTGACCTATAATTAAGTCACTAGTCTCCGCCGAGATACGTCCAGTGGACGCACACGTAATGGCGATCCGCGTCACGGTGGAAGACTTGGTCGTAACCGCTGAAGCATACGAGACCGGCCGCGCAGCAGTGCCCTTCACCAGCTTGGGCTTCTTGGACTCACCTCTCGGAGAGATAGTCTCGTCAAGACGTGCCCGTTTGGCCTTTGCCTTAGAGGACGTCTGTCTTTGCTGTGGTCTTGGGGTATTCGATGCCGGACTAGGTATCCCCTTGTTTTTTCCCGATGGCTTGTTCTTGCGAACTTCCACCCAGGGTTCACTAGAGGGCGCCTCTGCCACGGTTTTTGGTCCTGCCACACGACTTGTACTTACTTGCTCAGTTACCTGGGCCAGCGTCCTTTGCCGTCGTTTTTCACGCAGTTTTGCGCGTCGCTTTTGTTTTCTACTGAGTTCCGTCTTGCCAGCCAAGGCACCAGGCGCACCAGTACCCTCTGCAGGGTTCTGTATCGCGCCACGACCCGGGCGACTGGACGTAGACCAGTTTTCATTCAACCTCTTCATAAGATTGTCCGCCGTTGTGTCACTGGACCGCGGAGTGGTCTGTGTAACGACGCGTTGTGTCTGTACGGTGCCTGAGGACGTAGTCACCGAAGGTTTCCCAGCAGTGTCAGCAGCCCTTTGTGTTTCTCTCGGAATGGCTGTTTCATCAGCTTTCCCGAGTTAATGCCTGACTTGTGGTTCAGTGTTATTTGTATTTGTTTTGTCTATTATTGTATCCATGTGATATATAGTGTGTAGCTTCATTGATCCGGCTTCCCACCTTTCTCGGAGCCCGCACATTTGGGGATGCCCTATACAGGTGCACCAGGACTACCGGATCAATATAGGTACGAGGGCATAGCGAGAGGGCGCGACATCGGGTGCTCGTAACTGCGCAGCTGACAAACAGGCAGCACAGAACTTGCTCCTTCACCATGGCCATCTCTTGTACCCCCCCACCTCGCCTGTGCTCCTCTGACGGACGATGCACGTAACCATTTCCCCCCGCTTGGCTATTGCTGGGGGCTACCGTTTTAACCGAAATCCAGACCAAAGCGGGCGTGTTGGCTTGCGAGAGTAACTTACCCTGACCCTGCTCAGCTCAACCCTCCAGGACTCCTTCATCCGGTCGTACGGCGCTCAACCACGCAGGCCCTAGCGCAGGAGAGGACTAGTTAGTCCAGCAAGCCGTCCTCCCGAAGCTTGCCGGATCCAATGGCCTTTCATAAGGGTCAGCCATGTGAGGGCGGATATAAGCGGATGTAGGAGGTATAGTGAAAGCAAGGGGACAGTGGACAGGTAAGCGACCAGACAATTTCAGTTATCTCTGTTTCATATGGAACCAGATCAAAAACAGGCGGCAACCACGTGAGGGATAATAGCTGGTCTTGCCTTAGGGATCTTCGCGACCTGCGCTCTCCCTAAACCATTTGCCAAATCACCCATTGGATTTGTGGGTGAAATAGGAGAAAGTTTATGGTGCGAAGCAAAGCAAAACAAAATAAGTCAAGCACAAGCATAAGCTTCCCCGCCCAACCAGTAGGTTTCCGGAATTTCATACCTCATTATCGTCATGAAATACAGTGAGGGAGAATGCCTGCAGGCATAAACAATTGCTTTATCTTACCCCAAACTAATTACCATAAATGCTACTAAACTATCTTGATTGAAAATATAATTAAAACCAAAATAGACTCTAGAAGGCTCCTTAACACATCAGATATAATACATCATTCCATAACGCCAGTCAAATGTCATCATCATCACATCCTTTTAACCGATTGCCACAGGAAGGATAAGTTTTCAAGCATGTGTATGTTTGTAGATTTCTATGTTCCCTACTGCAGCTTAAACTCATAAAACATGTTTTCATAAACTAAATGTACTATCCCATAGAGGGTATTGTTATTCAACAATACCACTCTATTCAGTTAAGTCTTTAAAACTAACCTATTCAGGTTAAGTCTTTCAAACTAACCTATTCAGTTAAGTTTCAAACTAAACTCAAACTAATAAGTGTGACTTTTTAATACAACGCTTCGTTTACACGATTGAGGTTACAGTGATAATTTCAGAAAATACGAAACACTACTCGGTTAGTCTGATGTAACATCTATTAGTGAACTAAAACGCCTGACTGAAAAAGAAAAGAAATCTCTACAATATACTGCAACATTATATACTAAAATGTCTGATAGAGCTCTCGATAGTTGAACCATTATTAAACAATAGATATTTTATTGTGTCTACCCGCGACATACATAGATGGATTTTTTTAAATGTCATTAGGTAACCGGGACGTCGGTACGCTCGCCTGATATGATGGTGGTGATACGCCTGACCATGACCCAATGTCACCCCATACGACAATACTAGGTCTTCTATTCCTAGTAATATTTCTAACTACAGTGACCTGATCCCGACAAAAAACTATTTTACGGGACAATATGTGGCACTGCACCTATCTAAACGACTCAGGGCCCCAATTCTGCTAATTTTAAAATGCGCTAATAGGATCGTCATTGTGCCTTAAAAGTAAAACGTTGCACTCATTCATTCTGTTTTACGGAGATTTTAATTGGTAAAACACTGTAAGTCAATTCATTCTACAATATAATCACCATTTTAAACCATTAACATTACAGTACCAGAATACCTTTACAGTTGGATTGTAAAGTGTTTTGTACCATGTCAGATTGAATGTATGAACAAATTCGCATTGTACGTACAGGCGTGGATGGACAACTTGTCGGGTTCGGGCGGGGCGGCGCGCTGCTTCGGGTGCGGTCGCGCGTTCGAGCGTCGCGCGGCGCTCGCGGCGCATGCGCACACGTGTCCGCCGCGCGCACGACGCAACCGCATCGAGATACAGATACGCAAGGACTACCACAAGCCCGCGCAGCGCCCGCACCCGCCAGCGACCACGCACCCGCCAGAGGCTACGCACCCGCCAGCGACCACGCACCCGCCAGCGACCACGCACCCGCCAGCGACCACGCACCCGCCAGCAACCACGCACCCGCCAGAGGCTACGCACCCGCCAGCGACCACGCACCCGCCAGCGGTTACACACCCGCCAGCGACCACGCACTCGCCAGCGGCTACGCACCAGCCAGCGGCTACACAGCCGCCAGCCACAGGTACGCATTGTTCAAGGCCACATTAAAAACTCGCTCTTGATGCATCAAGGTACAGAACCGCGAAATTTGAATTGAAAATATCTCTCTTCTGAGAGGTGAAGAGTGGGTTGTATACGTCATTACTTTCTTTCTTCATTGAACTATGTCTGCTTGACTTACTCTAAGAAACCCCACGCTAAACTAAAGCCTGTTTGGTGTTCACCACAGCCTCATTCGATCATCATCAAGTCATCATTGAGTTTGGAAAACAGGTGAAATCTGCTGGACGCCATGACACTAGAATATTTTACAAAAGTTTTAACTGTAATAATTTAAGTAATGGCTTGAGTTATGCGGGGCCTCGAAGTGCTCATAGGTTCGCTCACACTTACAATTTTATTTTCGTAGACTTCCTAAACTGTATAAGATTTGTATTCATTTAATGTTCTATATTTTAGATTTTCTTATTATTATGATAAAACGAGTAACACAACATGTTTTATAATTTACCCTAAATAAAAGGACAAATTTTGATGTTGTTTATTTTCTCAAATAAATAATCAGGGATTAATTTCTCAAATAAATAAGCAGGGATGCGAGGTTGATAATCCTCGCATCGTATAAAGAATAAACATTATTTACTAATTACACATAATTTATTAAAATATAGTCTTTTTATTGACAGAGTCCAATGTTTCAAACGATGAAGTCGCATCAACTAAGCCGGTGAACCAGATAGAAATAAAAGAAGCAGAGAAGCAGAATAAGACCTTATCTGAGACTGCAAGTGAGGATGACGATAAATCCAATAATGCAGTTAAATTTGCTGAAAAATCGTTCGATACACAGGAACTGTCGATATTGAAATGTGCACCAAATAAGTTGCCATTCGCACATCAAGCAGAAAAAAGCAATTTAACAGCCTTTAGACAAAAAATACAACCCAATATAGAAGTAAATACTTTGCTTTGTAAAAAATGTGATGTACAACATAAAACTGTTCAAGAATTATATGATCATATGGCCATTCACTGTAATTGGATGCGATATGCTTGTAAATTATGCAACTTCAAGACTTATTACTTTTCGAAGCTTCCTGAACATGTGAAAGTAGTTCACAAGTTGAAAGGTGACAGTGATTTCTATTTAAGTACAGTAAAAGCTATTGATGGCATTGAAGCATTAGAATTAGCCGAAAAATTTGATGAAGCAGCTCCAGTAAATAACGATAGTCCAAATTCTAGACGGCAAAGTAGGTGCTCCAGTGATTCTAGTCGACTGTCAGATGACAGCTCATCTAGCAGCACACGCATGGAGATTGGAACAAGAAAAAGAAAATTGTTCACTAGTAAAAGTTCTGTAAAGCGTAGAAAAGAATTATTAGCCACAGGTAATTAAGTTTCCAATTTTTATATTTATTGATTGCTTCTTTCACAATTTAGTAAAACTTGATTTTTTATTACAGACGAAGATGACGAACAGAAAATCGATGTGACGACAGTTAGTAATTCCATAATTGTGGAAGAAACGTCTTCGACAGCGAAAGTCTTTGAAGAAAATTCATCGGATATGGACGATATCGATGAAAAAATAATAACAAAGAGAAAAAATGAAATAACTTCATCAGTAGCATCTCGTCGACCGGTTAGAAAAAAGACAAAACGTAAAAATGAGGACTTTGAGTACGACCTATCGAATTTATTAAAAATGGAAGCCCAAGGCTACAGAGATTCACAAGCTTCAGCAACAAATCCAAAAGCTATAAACAATAAGAAAAAAGCCGCTCAACAAGATCTCAGTTATTATGAAATATTAAATAAGGATTGCTGTGGAGCACTGGCTACACTTTCAAAGAAAGCTGTTGAAAGCTCTGCTGCTCATTTTAATAACACAGGTTTTATTTATGTCTCTCAAAAACCCACGATCTTCAAACATATTTGTGAGACCAATGATACCTAAAGTATTCAGCAAAACTGATAAGAATTCTCCAAAGAAAGATGTCAGAGATAATCAAAAAGACGAAGTTAGCAAACAAAAGATAGACAACAATGATTCTTCAGAAAATAATTTAGTAGATGAAGATGTTGTGAAGGCATCTGATAAAGAATCGACATCGATAGCAACAAGTGAAACTGTAAAAGAAACTTTAAACAAAGATATATCCACAACCAATAGTAGTATAAGTAATGCCATGAAGTCTATTCCGTCAGTGGTACCTATAAAATTTTGTCGTAATAGTCTAGAACTTATAAAAAATCCTATAATAAACAAAAATATAACAGATTTCAAAAAAGCTGGAATGAAAACCAAAATTTTAGTTGTAAAACCAATAAATAGGAGTAAAGATGGAGCTTCAGTGCCAAATACTCCACTAAAATTTCAAACTATTAAAATAAAAGATCCCACCAATAATTCATTCAATGAAGAAAAGTCCTCTGATCAAGTAGTGGTAGTAAAAGTACCAAAAGTTGACGCTTTATCACGGACTGCTCTTGATACCAGTGTCACAAAAAAGAAAAATCAAATCTTCAAAAACTGTAAATTCGATAAATAATAATGATAGCAACATTGATAGTATTGATAAAACTGTAACTTCTGTGGGTAATAGTGAAGAAATAGAATTAAACAATGTTGATCATAAAATCGAAAGTTCTAATGATAGTTCAAATGACAAAGCTCTTATAAGAAATACAAGGACTGTAGAAAACATCTCAAATACAAAGTGAAACATAAGAAAATTTTTACCTAAAATCTTGCTTATCAATTATAGCATACATGGCGGTCGTGAGTGCCATATAGATCGCAAATTCTCAAGCCATGTGGCTTACAATTTTTGTCACGCTGTTTATGTTCCTATCTGTTATGAAATATTCGTTACTTACTCAGAAAATATATATGTATTAATTATTCTTATGTGAAATTAATAGCACATTAGATCATGTTCACTGAAGGTAAAGGCTTTCGGTTTCATTTCAATAGTGACTCTAAATTTAAGAAGTTGTGGTAATAGCTTTTGAAGTCTAAGATTTTGTAATTAATTATATTTTAGTTAAACGTTTTGAATATTTCAGCTAAATGTTTGTTTCCAATGTAAAATATGTTAAGCTAGTTAGATAGATAAATAAATACCCATGTATTCTTTATATTTTTTGTTTTGACTTCAGACTTACCTTTATTAGAAGTGATAACTGTTAGTAGGTATCTTAGATGAACAATAAACGTCATAGATGCACAATCACGAAGAAACGTCAACCAAAACATGTCCGAGCCGCTTTACACTTGCTTATATTTATTGTTATAATATAAAATTATTCATTTAAATTTGAACTTACGCATCACTAACGGTTCTACAAATCAAAAACGCACGAGCACAGTACTATGTCATTACCTGTTACACGGTTAACAATATCTATAACCAGAGCCCTACGAATCTCTTCATTCTGATTCGGTCGCGCAGGCAGACTCCAAGCAAAGACCTCTCTATAGCTCGCTGAGTGACTCTGAACCTATTCAAAAGACCCGAAGTTAAAGACCAAGTCTCAGCATCATAGGTGACCACCGGCAACACAGATCAAAAAACTTCGTCTTAAGGCTCTGTGGTATTTTCGTCGAGAAAATATGCCGTAATTTCGTGAACGCTGCCCAGCAGAGTCGAATTTGTCGATTGACCTCTTTCTAAAAGTTGAACCTACCTAGTTGGACTACTTGTCCCAAAGAGACATACTCGTCAACAACTTCGAGAATCAAATCCTATACACACTGAAAGTGGGTTCTACATGGACACTCGTCATAACCTTCGTCTTTTTCTATTTATTTTAAGGCCCGCTCGTTCGCAAACTATTGAGGTCCGCGAGCATTATGCATAGTTCATCCAGCGATTTTGCCATGACAACGATATCGTCGGAAAATCCAAGGTGAGAGAGATCATCTATTGCATTGGTAAAGAGTTTCGGGAAATGACATCACCCTGTGTTACGTCCCTTTGCAATGGAATTGCTTTTGTACACGATTCCTGTACTCGGACTGATATAGTGTGTTATACGAACTCTTCAGCACTTTGATATCCTATTCCTATTCAACCTATCGCAGTCCACTGCTGGACATAGGTCTCCCCCATTTCGCGCCAGATATCCCGGTCCTCCGCTTTCCTCATCCAGCCTCCACCAGCGACCTTTCGCAAGTCGTCGGTCCATCGGGCCGGAGGGTCCTACGCTACGCTTGCCGAGACGCGGTCTCCACTCCAGAACTCGTCTGCTCCAACGGCCATCGGTTCTGCGACATACGTGACACTTTGATATACCGGTAGCCAATGTGGACTGCTAGAGACTGAACACTGCCTATCTTTCGATCGAATCGAAGGCCTTTTCATAGTCCACGGACGCGTAGCATAATGGCAGATTATACCTACTCCTCGGTCTTCTGTATAATCTGCCGCAGCGTGTGAATGTGGTATTTGGTACTATAACCTCTTCGGAATCCGGCATGTTCGGTAGGCTGGGAATCATCAAACCGCCTTCTTAAAGAAAAGCAACACCACGTTTCTGGCGTATTACCCTTGAGCAAGGCAAAGTTGAAGAGCCTCTGAAATACTTTAGAACCGGAGTGTACTGACTCTCAGAAGCTCTGATGTAATGCATTCTATTCTCGCCCGGCGTCTTGTTGTTTTTAAGTTATATAAGGCTATTCTAGTCTCATACAGGTTGACTTCCGGATATCTTCGCTAAAGTATCGGATGAGTTTAGCGCTCGGATCCTTGGCCTAGTTACCATAAACTAGTGTAGCAACGGAAGCATACAACTGTCCACAGCTCCGACTTGATTGACATTATAAGACCGTCTTCGGTTTTAGCTTTGTTAGCTGATTTTGTCCAATAGACAGAGCCTTTGCGAACACCTTCGAACCTTCATTCCGCTCAATTGCTTCTTTACAATTAGTATTAAAGTAACAAATATCATGCCTCAGGGACTGATTTATTCGTTTATTGAACTCCCGATACGGTGCGGTGTCACAAAGGTTGCACTTCATCAAACGTCGATCTTCCATGAGCTGAAGTATGTACGGTCACGTTCATATATTCACGTTCATGTATCATAGTCACGTTCATTATCAACAGAATCACACAGCAAGTGAGGTTGGTTGGTTCCCGAAAAGATGTATGCTAAAGACCTCTTTACAACATTATAATAGTCAAAAATAATTAGTGCCGGATTATGTGACACTTAACAAAACATCCACCGTCTCAGGTGACGGGCGAAGAGCGGTATTGGCGAAGAATAATCACTTTATAGAGTGAATATTTTCTTAGATACTGCTTTGTCATGGTCAGGAATGTCACCATCAGGTGAACGAACTGACCGCCCTGAGCCTTTATAACGTTCAAAGAAGGTCCAAGTTCTTATATTGTACTAGCTGACCCAGCGCTCTTTGTCTCGTCTTAAAAAGTTAAATCACCAGCTTTTGTACCACCTTTTATTTTATTTTTCTAAAGTAGCCTAAGTTGTTGCACATTCAGCTGTCTGCCATTAAGTCCGGCGAATCGGTTCAACCATTTCAGGGATTAGTCGGAACAAATACTCATTTTTTAAATTTGGTGTGGGTGTGTACTTTATTATATTTACAAACATCGGTAGTGAAACAATGGTTATTTCAATATTACTAAACAAATAGTACACAATCCATACTAAACTAACATTATAAATGTGAAAGGTTGTTCGTCTTTCACGACAAAACGGGCAGACGAAACGTGATTTTAGGTTTCGTTGTACAAGGGTTTCATTTTTCTAATGGAAAAAAAGGGAACCCTTGTAGATTCGTCATGTCAGTATGTTTGGCCGTCTGTATCAAACCCTCTTTTCCTCAAAAACTATACTGTTGAAACTTTGTAAGTTTGAGTATTCTGTGAATCGCATTGACATTCACAAGAAACTTGAAAAAAAAAAAACATATTTTGAGGTTATCCATATTTTGAACTGAAACTCAAAAAAATATTTTTCATCACGTCATCCGGGTTGGTATCAAATTAGGACTTTAAAATGCCTCTAGTAGCAGTAGTCCAGTGATGTTGAGGTTTCTAATACCATTTTATAATAATATGAATTTTAATACTAGGAATAGAAACAAACTTGCTGTTCCGGACTTGAGACTACATAAAGTAGGTAAATCTTTTATAGGAAGATGTATAAAGTTTTCATCTGATCAATCCACTGAAGCGCTTTTTTTTCAAAGCATCAAAATTCATATTTTTAGTTTAGTATTTTTAATTGTTTTTTAATAAATTTTTGTATATTTTTTGACGTTCATAAGTGCTTTTTGTAAGCCTAATTTGAATAAAGAATTTTGAATTTGAATAGTTTGCGCGACAAACACTTCATAAGTGATTAGATGATAGTAGTATTTTTTGATGTAGTTACATTACTATCAACAAACGTTAACGATAAGTATCGTTTGAACGACATATAGTCTGTTTTTTTTATACGTTATAAACTAAACCACTATTTTCTAATCATAATGTGTATTCGATGCTTAAGTAATTAACAATTATTTCATATTATGTTACTTGCTACTACGGAACCTTTCATAAGCGAGTCCGACTCGCACTTGGCCATTTTTTTTATAAATGACTACTACCTACTGTTGGCAGCAGATGACCTTTACAGCTTCACCAGGCAAGTGGCGGGCGCAAATGGCTCTCAGCCATAAGATTAAATTTATGGTTCGTAACTAAAAAGTTATATTTACAAAGCGATAAGTCATACTTTTATTATTAAATAACTATAATTCATTCCTTAATGAAAAGCAATCTAAATCTGATGGATGGGTTTGATCTTATTACCGTCTTCATCATTGCACTCGACGAGTGGCTTCTTTGAGATCGTAACTGTCCAAATTTGTACCATATCGCAGAACGAGCTTTCTTCGAATGCTCTCTGAAGGGTCACGTAAGTGTCTCCATATATGAGCCAACCTCTCTTTACACCGTATTCAACAGCAAAATTAACTCTAGCTTCTACGTTCAACTGCCATTCCTTTTTTGGGCCTTTATATATAAGAGGTATTACGCATCTTAAACTTCTAAGCATTCTTGTTACTTCAGGTTTTGTGCTGACTGTTATAACGAGGTATGCCGGCTTCATGCGAAGCATTAATTTTGCGGTAGAGCCGGTTACCGAAGGCATTACGATAACTTTGGCTTGAGCCTGGTTGGCCACAGCCGCACAAGACAAGAGACAAGCTTCTGCAGCGTTTACAGGGACTTTTATCTCGTCAATTAGTCGCCAAAAACTGCTTTTGAGTTTGTATAAGGTTCAACTGAGCGGCAGAGTTCATTTAAACTTATTGTTTCTTACATTATCAATGTCTTCGTAGTCTTTTAAAACAAAACCATGAACTCCATCAAGAAGTGCATTTGTTACATCTGATACTTCATGGTCACTGCATTCACCATATAGCAGTGAATTTTGGAAAACCCCTCCAGATATGTAGAAAGGTATACCCAACTTTTGACACTTAGCACCCAGCCATTTTTGTATTTTGCTTAACATAAATCGGTTTGATGGCTCAAGTTCATAAGCCAAAAATTCCCTGGATAATAAAATAGCATCAGATTCCTTTGCTATATCATCAACATTATCCAAACCTTGTCGTGTACATATACCGCCGATCAGAATCGGCTTTTTTACTTTATTGTTCACGTTTTGTTTAATTTTTTTTAATGTTTCTGCTTCACGCACGTAATTTATTATTATTATGTCTACCTGGTACTCAATTGCAAATCGGACTATTTCGTAATCTCGCTTCTTCAGGACTGGTCCAATGCGCACAGATCCACGCATCGATACATAATCCATATTACTTAGTTTCCCACCCTTGGACACCAAACATCTAATAGAGTTTTCGTCTATGATATCAATACAGTGAAGTATTAATTCATCTTGACCTATAGATATTTCCATGCCTACTTTAGCTTCAGAAGTGAGATAAGGATTGTCAACGAATATTTTTTCATGAGTGCATCTATCAAAATCACTTAAACTTCGTGTTAGTATAATAGTAGAGCTCTCATGGATGGGTATAGACCTCACTTCTTCTTTTAACAGACCAGTTCTCACCACGCAAGTTTTAAGATCCACACAAGTGGCAACCGGCCAATCATGCACTCCATATTTTTTGCAACAGTTATGAGCCGCTTTGTCTAATTTTCCAAGCAACCTTATTTTATCGCCCTTTGTTGTATTACACATTTTCAATCGGGCTACATTCATGCCTGCTTCCATCATCTTTTGTATATCGACTGGTGTTACGTTTGGATCTGACAGCGTGGCAATAATAGGGGTTCTTCTTTGTTTATATGGATCCATAAGAAGTATAGATGGCTCATAAAAATCTAAATCAGTAAATTTTACTTGGTCAGCTTTCGCCATTTTGCATATATAAATATAGATGTACTTCAGCGTTGGTGTAAAAAAATATCCTAAGTTAATGAAAATACATTCACCTAAGAGTGTATTATCAAACAAAACACGATTATTAATAAATTACCAAAAATGGGTTTTCTTTTCACCATAACGTCAAATCACAAAAACAAAGAGCACAAAAAGAAAAAAATTGTCAGGAAGGAAACTTATCCAAGTGTTTACTTTTATTTAGCAAGACCGCTAAATAGTCAGTCAGCCTCATCGAGGTTTTTTGTACGCAATCTCCTTGCGCTCGTTAGTAGAATATTAATCTCGTTGATCAGCCTGCTGTTTGGCTGAATAACTCGAAATTTTGCGATTTTAATTGAGTGGTCCAGCTTATATCACTGTCTATGGTCCCAAAGAGTATGTAAAGTATATGGTCCAGCCAGAGTCCAGCCATTTTATAGAAACGTCAAGACACTTAAACTATATCTTAAACCTCGTCCTAAACTAAAATTTTTCAACGAATCACGGTCCCAAATGGACCTCTGGATTAAGATGCAGTTTATTTTGTTGTACCTATATAATAAAGATAGGCGAAATCAAAAGTCTGTATTGTATTTTAAGATAGCAAATTTATAAATGCTTCATGGAAAAAAATTGGCCGAAGGCTAAATCAGTGATTTTGGTACCATAGCTATAAAATGATATTATGAGTCTGTCTGTTTGTAATATAGAATAAAAAAATATATAAACATACTTTTATTTATTAATTATATCACTTATGCATAGAAAACATGTTTGAACTGCCCGGGGCTCGAAGCCGGAACCCTTGGTGTAATAGCTTGGTCTCAACAATTACTAAATGTGTAGGTCGAATAGAATTTGAAATACTAATTTTTTTACTACATACATAGCAAGTATGTAGTATATATGTTCGGAACATAAACCAAAATATCATTTTTGTCCGTCTGTTTGTGCCTCTCCGAATGCTGGCTGGACCAATTTTGACGGGACTATTAGTGGCAGAAAGCTGATGAAAATACATTTTAGGAAAATTAAGTAATGTTTTACCGAGCGGCGGCTGCGCGTCGCGTGATCTGCGTGCTTTTAGTAGTGTTTTACTATTATACACAGAATAATACAAACAGATATAATTTTGCACAAAAATGTACTGCCCGGAAACTGAACCCGGAACCCTTTGTGTAGTAGCCTACGTCTCAACCGTTACTTCAAATGGGTCATCATGCGGTCTTCACCAAATTTTTATCGGATCGACTTCATCAAATAAAATTAATAATTTTACAAATTGGTCTAGGCGACTTTGAGTAGTCGGGTAAAATCTGGTAAAATACATATCCCGACAATAGGAGAACCTCCTTTTTTATGGCGGTTATTAGTAAATAATAATAAAAAAAAATTCAATGCCAAACACATATAATGATGTAGGTACAAATGAAATCTAAATTTATAGTAAGATAAAGGTGCCCCTTTATCTTACTATAAATGTAGACTTCAGATTCAGACTCAACTTTATGTCCAAGTCCTTTATAAAGCATCTTTTATGTTACCAAGTGCAGGACGGTCAAGACGCTCACCTGATGGTAAGTGACACGCCTAACCATGACAGAGCGGCCTTGAACCAACAACTCAAAGAAAGTTATTTTTCTCCATCAATGCCGCACTGCGCCAGACTCCTTTGACAACAGCTGTTAGGTCTCCTATACCCGGTAATTTCAATAGTTTCAGTGCCCTCATCCTAAAACACAGAAGTGCAGAACACTTCTATTTCACGGGCCGATATCTGGCACTGCGGTGGTATCAGCTAGTAAAATCTCCCATGTTCTGGCTGCAAAAGAGAGCGCAATCGCCTACGCGAACGCCGTAACAATATCTCATAATACAGCAAAAACTATACTTTATAGTTTGTCAACTGGAAACAAAGATTTTGACTTCCATGACATACCATGTTATATAATTTATTGATGGGATATTGATAATTCTATTGTAAAAATCATAAATTGTCTCATATATTATGTAATAAATTTGGTTACATAATTCAGGCATGTTTTAAAGACTACATATAAAAAGACTAAATTAATTGAAATGCACACTAGTAATTTGCTAAACCAGAAATTTACGTTTAATGAAAAATATATATATTGTATCACTAAACTTTATTGCGAAATACATTCAATAGGTACACATTCTTCCCATAACAATTAAGCATTCTTGGCGAGTGTTTCAGCCTTAGCAACAACTTCTTCAATAGGACCCACCATATAGAAAGCAACTTCAGGTAGATGGTCATACTCGCCCTGTAGAATTTTAGAGAATCCCTTAATGGTCTCCTCAAGTGGCACAAGCTTGCCAGCATGTCCGGTGAACACTTCAGCAACCTGGAAAGGCTGTGACAGGAACCTTTGAATCTTGCGAGCACGGGCTACAGTCAGCTTGTCTTCCTCAGACAACTCATCCATACCCAGGATAGCAATGATGTCCTGGAGGGACTTGTAGTCCTGAAGAATTTTCTGAACGCCACGCGCAATGTTATAGTGTTCCGCACCAATAATGTTGGGGTCCATGATACGTGAGGTGGAGTCAAGGGGGTCCACGGCCGGGTAAATACCCAACTCAGCAATTGCTCGAGATAGCACAGTGGTGGCATCCAAGTGAGCAAAAGTGGTAGCTGGGGCAGGGTCAGTCAAGTCATCAGCAGGCACATAGATGGCCTGCACGGAGGTGATGGAGCCCTTCTTGGTGGTGGTGATACGCTCCTGCATAGTACCCATGTCAGTAGCCAAAGTAGGTTGGTAACCTACAGCAGATGGAATACGACCCAGCAGAGCAGATACTTCAGAACCAGCCTGAGTGAAACGGAAGATGTTGTCAATGAACAGCAGCACATCTTGTCCCTCTTGATCACGGAAGTATTCAGCAACAGTTAAACCTGTAAGAGCAACACGGGCACGAGCACCAGGGGGCTCGTTCATCTGGCCATACACAAGTGCTACTTTGGAGGTTTTGTCTTTTAGAGAGATTACTCCAGATTCAATCATTTCGTGATACAAATCGTTACCCTCGCGGGTGCGTTCTCCCACTCCAGCAAACACAGAGTAACCACCATGAGCCTTTGCTACATTGTTGATAAGTTCCATGATAAGTACAGTCTTACCCACTCCAGCACCCCCAAAGAGACCAATTTTGCCTCCTTTAGCATAGGGAGCCAGCAGGTCGACGACCTTGATACCAGTCACCAGAATTTCTTGCTGCACTGACATGTCTACAAATTCAGGAGCCTCAGCATGAATAGCGGCTGTCTTGTCTGTGGGAATAGGGCCGCGCTCGTCAATGGGTTCTCCGATGACGTTGATGATGCGTCCGAGGGTCTCGGCGCCCACGGGAATACGGATGGGCGAGCCGGAGTCCAGCACAGGCTGTCCGCGTACTAGACCTTCTGTGCCGTCCATGGCGATGGTGCGGACGGTGTTCTCTCCCAAGTGCTGGGCCACCTCCAGCACCAGCCGGGGCTGGCGGTTCTGCACCTCGAGGGCATTTAGGATTGGTGGAAGATTGTCTTCAAACTGGACGTCGACAACGGCACCGATAACAGCAACCACCTTACCTTGCCCTTTGCCTGAGGCTTTTGCTGCATAATCCCGTTTGGTGGAGGCAGATACGGCGGCAACTTTTCCACATTCTGTAAGGGTTTTCTCAACTACAGATTTAGCGGCCAGGAAGCCGCTGCCGACTCTGCTTACAGCCCCGAACATTTTGGAAATCTGGAGCAAATGGGCGAAGAGTATTAGCGGTCGCCCGAAATTATGTAACCTAAAATTTCTATAGACAATACAATGTGGATGAAAAAACGAAGCATAGTCAATAGAGGAAACCAGATGTCATTTCAATTTTAATAATATTTTCATGTTACCGAAACCTCAAGCAATTTAGAAATTGATTGCAGAAAAATATAGGGATTATACATACTTTAAATCAGTAAATATTTTTGTATGAACTTAATTGGTAAATAATGAAACTATAATGGAAATAATGAAATATTAACAAAACTGATAAAAAAAAGAAAATGTCTTAAATTGTCTTGTGATTTGAGACTTCTTGGCGGGAAAGACAAGGGCCATGTCGTCAGTTTTGTTTTATTAATTAATATTTGTGTTTGTTTGATACGCAGCGTAATGTAACATAAAGGTGGACTGATAACCATTAAGTGTTCGTGAACAAGCGCCAAGGCCAATACTCAAAAGAAACAAAACAGACAAACGGTAACTTTGAGTCGTAGACGGAGTATTACTATTATACGAGGATATTATTATTACGATTCTAAATCAACGCTTCTAATCCTCTTAGGAAATTCCTGTAAGTTTTCAGTCAAGTCTTACATCTTTCTTTACTGAAACTTATGGGGAAGGGAGGGAATTCATCTATCATGCATCGGATATTATTTCAGACTCATTTCATCATCAATTATTCAACAAATTTATACTGATGGCGAGGTGGCATGTGGCCTATGACATTAGCCTGTTTTAAATGGAACGATTAAAGAAAAACTGTAGCTGTCAAAAAAATATGTCATTTTTTAAGCATTTTCCTCTGCTGAATTTTCGTTTCCATCATTTTCACAGCTGTGCTATTATAGATAAACAGAGGAATACTGTCTTTATTTATTGAAATTTGAACTCGTGTAGAAATAACAAAAGTGGTCGTATTCTTTAATTACTGAGAAAATAATGATGTATCGATTCCGCTTACTCAGACCTAGTGTATGTTTTTAAAATTTCATGAATTGATAAATAATATTATTTTATTTTAAGAGAATAAGTTTGGTTAATTTACTCCATAGCTTTCATGGCTGCGAAGGAACCAAGTAGATGGTTATTACACAAGACCTTTTGCTGTATCAAACAGTTTATACATTCGAGAACAAAACACTATGACAGTTGAGGATAGCTATGTTAAAAAATTCATGAAAGCTGTTGGATGGATGGATCAGTCACGTACCGTAAGTACAAATAATTGACGCCAAAAACTTGCAATAAACTTTAATTTTTATAAACATAATATATGATCACATAATTTGAACTTTATTTTTAGCGCTTGAAACTAACTGGATACTTTTTATATGAATGTGTACCAGATAAAGTAGCATATAATGAATGGTTTGAGAAATTGGACCTTCCAGATACTTTTGCATCATGGTTCACGGTTACTGAACTCCATGTTTGGATGCTAATGGTGCGTTACATGGCAGAAGATCTTACAAATACAGGAAGTAATAAAAATCAATATGTTAAAGGAGATGGACATTTTGTTAGGAACTGTATTATAGAAGCACTATGGGCAGATGTTGGAAATAAAATAAGGCTTTTAGAAGTGAGTTTGTTTTTTTATGTGTAAATGGTATATATATGGTATATTTGTTTTGATAGTAGAGTGCAAACTTACTGGTTGTGTAGTGATTACATTTCTTTAAAAAGTTCTCAAACAGACTTCAGCTATTTACTGTTATTTTTCATTATTTTCAATGTCTTACAAAAATCTTTATAAAATATTTTAGGACATTAAATAATTAATTCATATGATACTAAAAAAAGATTTAGTAAATGCCATTCAAAAATCTCCAAATACCTTTAAAAAGTATATTTTATTTTAATTAGTATGTTGTGTTATTATAATTTATAGAAAAGTAAAAATTTCTTGCTACCTAGCATCATTTGAACCCACTCATAATGTTACTAGTTAGCAAGAACTATTATATTATAGCAAAATCCTTCACTGCAAAAGTAATTGGGAGAGGCCAACATTCAGTGTTGGATGTTCTGGCTAAGAAGCAAGAAAAGGGAAAACTAAAATTATAATTTATCGCTATTATCTGCCATGAAACCTAATATGCAATAGAAGAATTATAGTTTGCATAACAGTTTTTATAGTTCATAATATTTACAGGGTGCAAATCCATCAATTGCTAAAAAACAAGTCTCAGAATTATCAGAACAGTTCCAAGCTGCTCTTGTTGCATATGATGAAGGAATCCAAGATGACAAAATAATGGCTGCAGCCATATGGAGAAGATTTTATTTTCTTTCTGAAGATACCAAAGCTGAGAACATTGAAAGGATTATTCATTTTGTGAGACATCAGGTAAGTTTTTATTAATCTAACTACTTTTAACCTATCAAAGCTGTACACAAGTCTTATCCATTCTGCAGCAGACATCATAGTGTTCTATTTTTTTGTCATTGCTGGTGGATGTTCCATTAAGTAATATTTGAAGAAGGGAAACTCTAGCAATTTTTGTTACCAAAAACAATATATTATTCTGTTCTCTGTAGTAACTAATGAAGACCTCAGCCTTGTGGTTATTTTTATTTTCTAAAGACTCATTGATTGTAAATGAAATTATGAAAATAATTAAAAAAATATTTAGTTGTATTGTTTTATCTTTTTCAGCTGTCTCTATTGGATAAAATACCCAGTGAAGATTTAAAGTTCAAACCCAACATTGATTGGTTAAGTATTCTAAAACATTAGTTTAAGTAGTATTGATTGTTTAGAAGTTTTGTTAAAAGATAAAATAAAATAGTAATTTATCAGCTTCCCAAGTTTTATTAACACCCAGACCATTACAAACAGACATGTTCATGCACACAAATGTTTGTACTGCCCAGGGATCGAACCCGGAACCCATGGTGTTGCAGTCAACCTCTCAACCGCAACACCAAATGGTGATGGTCGATAGTTATTGTTTTATTTATAACAAAACTTCATTTAAATGTTGACCTTTTTAACGCCTCATGAAAGGGTACAAAATTAAAAGCACTAGCACACTACTATGTCATTATAACTTGTAGCGAGCAACATGATGATTGAATGAAAATTCTGCCCAACTGACTGGACGGGCTGAATTTTGCCGCGGTCATTTTTTGAGTATGATTATGCATCTAGTTAGTTAATTGGTTATCAAAGTACAAGATGCATCAAAATCTCGAATGTCATAAAGAGGGCCGACAGAAGAAGTTAATGCGTGAAGAAGTCTTACTATAAAGAATCATACCCTGAATATTCACAAGATCTTAAAGAACAATACATTTGTATGGACACATTGTCTATACTATTATTATTTTTTATTTACATATCATATTATATGATCTAACAGTATTATCAACAAACATTTCTGCTAGTATGAGCAAAGTACCACCCATTTTACTAAACAGGTATCCAAAATTAATTATTAACATATACTTCAAAGAATCATTTTTTTGAAAAATGATTCTTTGAAGTATGACTTCTTTGCGCAATCGATATGTTGGCCTTACGTCGTTCGAGAGATGTTGAAGGATAAATGTAGCGATTTTATGATTCATTGAGGAAAGGTATTAGAGTAGGTAAGTAATTAATATTCAAGCAAAAGGTATTGTATTTTGAGTAGAGAACCCCAATATCTCTTGTAAAACCTGCAAGCAAAGGTGCTACTCTGGGCTGCTATATTTTGCCCAAACCTGTTACCTATACCAAGTCTACTTATTGTTAGTCCTTAGCACCGACTAGTACGAAAGAGGAAGGAGTATAATACACATACCTCGTTAGCGATATTATTAGTACCAACAAGATCCTCTATCATTAGTAACAAACAGGGCGGCGCCTTTTAATAGGTAATACCTATGGTCATAATTGATATTATGATATACCTGGGCACAGGTAGACTCATGCCTCTTAATGAGCTGATGAAGGATTGATATTTCTAAAGTAATAAAAGCCAGTTTTAATGCGGAAATTCTTTTATTAAAAACATTTCAATTATGCGTAAAACAACCCATTGAGTTCATCGCACCTCTGCCGTTCCCATAACACAGTGACCACAGTTCTACAAAGGTGATCTAATTTACAACCTGCATTGCAATTTTTCCAGCGTTGGTCATTGATTTTCGAATGGAACGCAGCATACAATTCCAGAGACCTTTTGTTGTTTGTTACCATTGAATAGACCAGGTCATTCATCGACTGAGGAGACAGGTCTGTGAGTCCGTAACTATTCTTTATATCGTAAAGCATAAACCAGTGTGGTTTACGCTGAGGTGTCAAATTCGCTTCAGTAAGATTATAGGCGTAATTCAGAATGCTGTCTGGAACCTAAAAAAAATATGTCAAAATAAAAAAGGTACAGCTTCATTTAACCCATTGAACGCCGGGAATCCAAACACAATAGAAAGTCTATTGTGTCGAGCAGCTTAAGCCGTCATTAGCGGTCAAAGGGTTATGTTGTGATGTTAGTTTAATCAAGGCGCTCGTCCATGGCAGTTGCTTTATTTCTTAATAAAGGAATTGAAGGATATCAATAAGTTGGGATAGTAATTTATTTTATGTCGACACTCTCTGTGACAGTCACCCTAGAAGACAAATGATAGGTACTCAAGTAATTTGACTAACTATATTGACTTCTTCTCGGATCTCGTGCTCACTCCTATTTCACGTGACGACATTTGACTCAGCGGTGGATTACCTACACAGACTCGATATAAATAAAATATCGTGCTTTGAAAAGTTTAGCTGTTTCTACATTTGATTTTTCGTAAATCGTCTGTGGCTATAAAGTAATATATAATAGTAAATGTTCGAAAGTAATTTGTAACTACTTACAAAGGTTCCAGGCACAAAAGTAGCAATCTTATAGTTGAGATTATAGAATGTATGGGCAGTAATGCTGCCCGCACCCCACATAACGTTTATCGGACTTCCTTCAGGGCTGTAGAACACTTTGAACTCATCTGAATGCGAGTGTCCAGTGAATTGTGCAGCAATAGTCGCTGAAAATCTAAAAAGTAAGAATAATTAGCTTTCTTAATAAATCAAATTTGAAATTACTATTTTATTCTGTAATTACCTAATTAATCTTATAATATAATCATGAATAGTAAAATGTGTTGGGAAGCGCTCTCAGAACGACTGGACCACTTTACTACTCTTTAAAAAAAATGTTATTGATGTCTAAGGATGCTCAATCATGTCATGTCCAAAGATTGTTTTTAAGGTGCGAAAAAGTGGAAAATAAATCGCTAAATATCCGTAAGCAGATATGAACGCCTGGAGAAATATGGATAGCAAAAAACAACCACATTACAAATCTTTTTAACAGAACGAAGTCTGTCCGGTCTGTCTGTTAATTGTTTTTCCGGAATGATTTATCGCTGTTGGCAGCAGGTGGCCTTCACAGCTTCACCAGCCAATTGGCGCCAAGCATAACGTATAACGAGCCTAAGGATCTCCTCGGCTTAGGGTGTTGCGGGGAGGGCTACGTAACCTAGTATATGTTTAGGAAAAAAAGCGACCGGGTACGTGTCGTTAACGCAAATAGAGATTGGTCGAACCTACTATAAGGGACTCGCGACGAATGCCCCCGCCGGCAGAGGCGGAATCTAGGTCTTGAAGTGTTATTGTACGATTCACGAAAGAAGACTGCGCAGAAGTCATTTTTTAGGTCCTATACCCGTCCGGTCCGTACCCCCACGGCAGAGGGGCGGGAGTAATACTGTAAGAGCGGGGCAACGCCATTGGTCGGCGCGCGTCTGAGGACAAGGTTGCTCTATCGCTATTCGTCTATATTGAATTTGGCGCGCTAACAGTACTATAGAATACAGTCTGAAGGAAAACTGTTTCGTTGCATTTTATTATTTATTGTTATTTTTTGTTTGCTGAGCCATTCATTGAAATTCTCTAGTGTATGTTATTTTGATGTAAGTATTTTGTTCATTAGTGTACATGCGCAGACGGCCGCCATTTTCGGTCTTTGGTGAATCGTACTAATAAGTGTGAAGTGATATGCTTTGTCCGCCGCGATGGCGACAGTGATTGGTGTGACGTCCTGGGGACCTCTATGTTTGCGGCTTTACCACGTTATTTTTTATTAAAAAGCTTTATTCATATCGCCTAATACAATACTTTCTACGTTTTTTTCCATAAACAAACGTTTCCTTTTATGAGGTTAGTTTTATTTCATAATATTTTGAGATTCCTAGCCAAATAGCTAAAAACATAACCCTCAATCATTTGTCATATCTGGCTGTCCATCCGCATGTCAAACATTCTTTTCTCCGAAACAATTCAAACAATACTGTTAACTCTTTTTTTATAGTAGGTAGGTACGTCATAATTATGAACCTTTTTTTTAATAATACCTATATGTGTAGTAAGTGCCTTAGTAACTAATAATTATTTTATATTATGTTACTTGCTGCTACGGAACCCTTCATGGGGGAGACTCGGACTTGACCAATATTTTACTAGATTCCTATAGTTTGTATACCTACCATTTTAAACATAATATTTTTACACTACAATTTTAATTGTAGAATTCATAGCATCTTTCATTTTTTTGGATTCTGTAAGTGACCTGGATCCATTGCTTCTAATGTATGATTGTAGTTTTATTATTACCTGTTGATAATCCTGTTATATTCTCTAGTCCACGTGTAAGTGAGATCGGGAACTCCGGGCGGTATATGAGCCAGAATGTGTACCTTCTCTCCGGCAAGTTCCGCTTTGTACAATTCCTGCACTAGCCAGTCTAAATGCGTTTTCGCATCCAAAGGGTCGTAAACTAGCCACCTGGAAATATTCTGATTATTTCAAGCAAGAAGAAACAATAAAAATTTAGTGCACACAAGCGGTTCGGGTGACAACACAAAGCCAACACTCATCATCATAATGCGTTCTCCCCCATATTTATTTACATATTATTTCATCATCATCAGCTCAGTAAACGTCCCCATCGAATGGCACGAGCCTACCCGTATAGGGTAATTAGGCCTTAGTCGTCCACGCGGGCCCAGTGCGAGTTGGACAACTTCACGCACAACCTTTAAATCTCTTCGCAGACGTGCTCAGGTTTCCTCACGATGTTTTCCTTCACCGCAAGAGCATCGGATAAAGTACATATATTTACGGAATTTCGAAAACACATAAGTAGGTACGTGGCGGGATTTGAACCTCAGTCCTCCTGGTAGGAGGGCAACAGTCCACACCATTGAGCCACCGAAGCCAAGTTCAAGTAGCGTATAATTATAATAGGAGCACAAATTATTATGAGTCTACAATTACTTAACATAATGTGAATTGGTGGTGTGAACAACTACAATATTAAGAGAGCTAGTAGTTGGAACCAACGATTTTACGAACCTTCCTAAGCACGGAACTGGCCATTTTTTTTCATTACCCATTTTCCTAGTATCTAATATTAAGGTAAGATACTTTTAATTAAATAGTATGCAATTAGTCTCACCAATTAGTTTTATAAGCGACGTTGTTGTTGAGTGATATAACTCGCAGTCCAGGTCTCACCACCATAGAGAAACCTCCTTGTTTAAGTAAAGTTGCTTTTGCCTCTTCTGTTAAGTAAAATCCCCATCTATCAACCAAACCTTGGTACAACCATGTCGTGTTAAGCTTTGCCCCTACAATGCTTGATGGAGCAAATCTGAAATAATCATATCAATCTCGTTTTAATATAACGCGGCCAACAGATTTATTTGAGTATGAACAGAAATTATTAAATCCAAAAAATTACACAAGACAAAAAAAAAACAAGTATTCCAAAAAATTTATACTCACTGATTCGTAGGCTGTGCCTCGTGGTTACCAATGACAGGCACAACTTTAACGTTGTCACCAAAAATTTCTCTAA
>PQWD01001060.1:0-20057 GCA_019425675.1 Leucinodes orbonalis
GTATTGGTCTGGGTGTTTATAAAATAGTATATAAGTAGTTTCTCCGTTAGGCTAGATGCTTAATTTGAGTCTAGATGGCGCTGTAAATATAGGGATGATGACAATTTTTTTTCTGTTATTATATCGATGGACCGCATAATAATAGAAACATTGGTTAAAAATTACTCCGTCAACATTAAAACTCACAGAGATTTTCCAATTCTAAAAATCATTATGGACTTTCCCATAAACGCTTCATACAAATGGCTACCTAGTTATGACGTCACGCATCAGTAATTTGTACGCATAGTTTGTGAATTTTGTACTACAACTATATTAAATGTAGCGTTTACTAAAACGGTTTCATAGCAAAAGTTGCTTTAAATTGTATGTGTTATCCTTTTGTTAACAAATTTTTGACAATTAATGTACTTTAAAAATGGACTTGCCCACCAACTTTGAAGACTAATATAAATTCATATAACATGAGTTTTCGAGCTGAGAGTAAGCACATCGTTATATTTAACCCAGATTTGTAATAATATGAGATAGTTCTTACGATTTCAGGACCAGTCATCATGCCTATTTAAGTGGACATTTATTTGTTTCATTTTAAGACAATTACGTTCACTGTCTTTAGTAGAAATAAATATTCGAATCGATACTGAGTCGTCTAGGTAGGTACCACCGCAGTGCCAGATATCGTCCCGGGAAACACGAGTGTTTTGCACTTCTGTGTTTCGGGATGAGGGCACTGTAGCTAGTGACATTACCGGGTATGAAGACCTAACATCTGTTGTCTCGGGTGACGGGCGCAGTGCGGCATTGATGGAGGATAATAACTGTCTATCAGTTGTTGGTCTCCTTCAATGCCGCTCTGTCATGGTCAGGCGTATCACTTACCATCAGGTGAGCGTTCTCACTGTCCTGTACACATAAAAAACAGGTCTCTTATACCCGGTACTTTTTCTCACACCCCGGGTAAGTTCTCTTTGACAAATTTACCAATTTCAATTAATATTGTTAACAAACTAGCGTATAACTCACAGCCCCTCCCTCTGGTGTGTGGCCAGGTGCATGTGCACATGGTACTTCGTGTGGAACATGTGAGCGCATACTGGACACTCGTAGCGCAGTACAAATCTGCCGGCTCGGTGCGACAGCGAATGCCTCTGTAGCTTACAGGCGGCCGTGAACCGCTTCGGGCAAACGCTGCAAGCGTACTCCATGTCCGGCTTGTGGTGCTTGCGGTGGTATATCTGACAAAAAATAATAATCGTGAAAGTTAAGCAACGTTTACAGTGGCCGGGTTTTTGATGGGTGACCGTTTTTTTTTAATTTCCTCTGGGCTATATTGGTGCTAAGGAGCTTAGTTAATATAGTGAAATAGCATAGTTATTAATATAGAAAAACAAAATTCGTGAAAGTCAAGCATCGATGGCAAAGGCCAGATCCGGATGGGTGACTGACTTTCATTTTGAGTAACCACGTACTTCGATGGTCATAGATACTAGCTGAGGTTAGTGCTTGTTTACACCAATCATGATTGGAGCCGTCATTGTCGTGAAAGTCAAGCAACGGTGCCAAAGGCCGAGTTTCGATGGGTGATCGTTTTTAGTTCCTTTGCGCTATGTTGGTGACAGCATAATGCTAAGAATATTATTTCGTACCCCTGAAAAAATAATTGAAAGTCAAGCACCGATGCCAAATGCCAAGTTTCAGATGGGTGACCGATATTTCTAACACCAAACCCTAAGTGCTTCGAGAGGCACGTTAAAGACATATGTCTTAGAAACATTTCGGCTTCCGTACTCCATTGGTCACATACTCTTAAGCTAGTACAGTTACTAACTAGGAAGCAACCAGCTACGTAGTTGTTCCTATCAGATTTCCCAATACAGGAGATGGGGCAAGCCGCGTTTTTAAGTGCGACAAATGTAAGCTCAACGAGCATACACTGGCTGCCAGTTTACGCTCTGTGAGACGAGTCAAGGCGCACGAATATTAGAAGAAATTACCGTTTTTTTTTCCAAAATGCCATCCTGTGCAATTGTAACATGCATCATAATCCGCAATGAATCAGTAAATTACCAAGAAATAGAATAACTTTTCACAGGTAAGAACCGAAAAGAAATTGCGACACTGGGACTGCCTATAAACTTGGCGGCTTGTCCAGTCTAATTTTATATTCGGATGTCTGTGGTTCCTATCAACCTTGGGCCTATAGTGTGTTGGTTTCGGATGGGTGCTCAATTTCATAGGCAAAATCAAAAATACATGACGCTCAATACACCTGGACTATTATGAACGTATTCTACAAATTTAGTATGAAAGTAAGCATCAAATATGCGTATAAACTCCATATTAATTCATCTCGACTAATATGGACGTCAATTTACAAATTTTATCCCAAAACAAATATGAAATATGACTGGACTACGAAGGGTATAGTGTACACCTTAACATAAAATTCAATTGTCGTGAAATGAAGCACCGCCGGCAAAGCCGGTTAATGATGGGTGACCGACCATAGTCTCCCGCGCTGTAGCAGTTCCCGCAGACGGTGCACACGTAGGGCTTGGCCCCGAGTGCGTCGCCTCGTGCTGGCGCAGCTCCACTCGTCCGGGACCACCATCAGACAAAGCTGCACTCATCTCCAACTCCTCACCCTCGTGGACTTCTTGTGGATCTGGTAGTAAAAACAAGAAAGAAGTGATGTGATGTGTGATTTTTTGAGTTGATTTTAAAGAAAAACATGAACACAATGATGTAGAAAGTACAGATTCGTGATATGCTCACAAAACAACTGAAAAAAGTGTTCCGAATGCAGCGACAGCACACATACACATATTTCGAATGAGCGTACATTTACCTAAACAAAGCGCCTACAACTGTATTCTCTTCGGCGGTTCGTTTTTGAGGCACGGGTGGCGTATCTACCATTATATTGTTACGAATTGACGTAATTAAAATGTCATTAAATATGGCGGCTAATATGTGACGTCATCCACAGACAGTCCATAGAGTATGACATGCGAATGTCAATAGCAAAGAGTCTAGTATGTTACAGATAATTCGCGAACTATGTAATGCCGTCAACGCTTCGCGCTCAGCGGCCGACAGGTATATAAGGCGGCGACGTGGTGCGCCGCAGTCTTGTTCTATCTCAAGAGCGAACGAAGAGCGAAAATACCTGCGACTACAAGGAAGAAGCGAGTGATACAGCGATATCTAAGGGATCGTCGAGTGTGATATTAGAGTGTGAAGAGTTAACGAGTGATTATTGTGCATGCGTTGACTTATTAGTGAGAGTGTAATTGTAATAAGTGTTGTGTGTAATAGTGGTTAATTAATAAAGTGTGTTACCGTGTTATTCTTCGTGTTTGGCAATAATTTATCCTGAACCCCCAGCTCGTAACAATATATACAGAATATCATTGCATGTACAACAAAAAAAGTAATCAAAGTCAAAGTCAAAACCTTTTATTTCAAATTAGGCTTACAAAAAGCACTAATTATTTAAAAATTAGATAAGATAATTAACTAATAAGATGCATCATTTCACTCAAAAAGTGTCCGCGGTGAAAGTCTGCCCATCACGTCAGTCTGGCACAATTTTCATTCATAATCACGTCGCTCGCTACATGTCATAGTGACATAGTAGTGTGTTTCGTGCTTTTGATTTTAACACTTGAATTTGATGCGTTAAGGTCAAAATTATAATGAATAATTTTATGTCATTAATATTAAAATAGAGCGTCGGTGGCTCAGTGTTGTGGACTGTCGCCCTCCTACCGGGAGAGCGGAGGTTCAAATCCCGACACGTACCAATGTGTTTCGAATTTTCGAAAATATATATACGTTATCTGACGCTCTTACGGTGAAGGAAAACATCGTGAAGAAAACCTTCATGCACGCCTGCGAAGAGATTCGAAGGTTGTGTGAAGTCTAAAGCTGAAGCGCTTTTTTTTCAAAGCATCAAAACTCATATTTTGTTTAGTATTTAAATCGTTTTTTATTATATTTGTATATTTTTTGACGTTCATAATTTGCTTTTTGTAAGCCTAATTTGAATAAATGTTTTTGGCTTTGACTTTGAGTCGTCCAATCCGCACTGGGCCCGGGTGGACGACTAAGCCCTAATCACCCTATACGTGTAGGCTTGTGCCCCTCGGTGGAGACGTTTAATGAGGTATAACGCATATAAGCATCATACTCAAAAACAATAATGTATTAGCGCATTTGACGACCCATTTGGTGTAACGGTTGAGACGTCGCCTCTTACACCAAGAGTTCCGGGTTCGATTACCACGCCGTACAAACATGTGTGTGCATGAACATGTCTGTAATGGTCTAGGTGTTTTCTATGTATAATGAGTATGCACTTACAAAAACATATGTAAAATAAGTATGTTTATCCGTTGTTTAGTACCCATATTACAGGCTAAATGCTTAGTTTGGGACTAGATGGCGCTGTGTGTGTTAATAGATATTTATTATTATTTTTAAATTAGCAGAATAAACTGAAAACGCGGTAAAGGTTGGAATAAATGAATCACTCACCAACAAAGTCTCTATGTGCAGGAATCGCTTGTGACAAAACTCGCACGCGTGCGGCCGCTTCTTGTGTTTCTTGGGCGAGTCCGAATTCGTTGTTTTTTTGTTGAATTTCGCTTTGGCTTTCCTTATTCTTGATCTGTAAAATATAAATAAATAAATAACCATAAACTTTACAATTATTAAATTAATATAAACTAGTTTTTGCCCACGGATTGGCTCGCGTGACGATGTATTTTTTATATTTGTGTGCAGAACAACCAGGACGCTATCCTGATGGTAAGCGATACGCCTAACTACTCAGAGCGCCAATGAAGGAGACCAAGATAGGTAGGTAAGGAGGTACTATTGTGTAGTGTATATAGACAACCTCCCTCACACATAGATACAAGTTAGTATATAAGCTTAGTTGTAAGTTACTTGATAGACAATATACTCGGAAAGCACACCGATTCCTTATTTTTTATATCTCCCGGTCCTCACATTGCAATTGTATTTCCCCCATTTTATACCTTTAGGGGGGGGGGGGGGAGTTGATCAAAATCCTTTCTAGGATGCTACGTCATAGTAGCTTTATGCATGCAAAGTTTCAGCCCGATCGGTTTAAAATCACAAAGTTTAATAGAAACTTTCATCCCCTTGGGCAATGTATTCTGTATATATAAAGGTAGATACGCCACCCGTGCCTCAAAAACGTACCGCCAAAGAGAATACAGTTGTAGGCTTATGTTTAGGTAAATGTACGCTTATTCGAAATATGTGTATGTGCTGTCGCTGCATTCGCAACACTTTTTCGATTGTATTGTGAGCATATCACGAACCTATACTTTTTACATCATTGCCCTTGGGGATACAATTACTTAATCAATCTGCATGCCAAATTTCAGCCCGATCCGTTTAGTGGTTGGGGCTGTGCGTTGATAGAACAATATGTCAGTCAGTCAGTCACCTTTAAGTCATATATTTAGATAAACATACTAAAAATTTTTTTGTAAACACATGAATTAGCCTGGTTGGTTTTTTATGTAAAATATGAAAGTTTTTTTTAATATATAAGTATGTTTATCCGTTGTTCAGTATCCATATTACAGGCTAAAGCTTAGTTTGGGGCTAGATGGCGCTGTGTGAATGTCAGTCGATATTTATTTAAATAACAACACGACAGATAAAAAAAAAAACAAATTAAAATTATTTACTTTTTATCCAACGGCTCGTCGCCATCTGCCACGTCTTGCTTCATTTCTTCCAATTTGACAGGCGCTTCGTCACCTTGAATGACATAAATTAATCATGTTCATCATTACATATGTCATCACAACAATTTTCATGATTTTTTTTGCCATCACTTTGACTTGCCCTGAATTAACGACCAAACAAACATAAGTTCCCAATGAAATATTGAATACTATTTAAAAATAAAAAATGAAATATTGAATACTATGTAAACACACTAAAATATTTTGTGTTTATATAGATATCCCATTGACTTGTATTTACTATTTTACGTGCGGAAATTATATGCACTTTTAAGTGTTTAAAGATAAATCAAAATTAAGTTGTCAATTAAGTATGTCAAACATCAATTTCCTTTGTACGGCTCCCCTTTGGTTAAGAATTAAAGTTAATTAGGTTTAAAGTAACTTTGACTTCCCCTTAATTAGGGGAAGTCAACTCAACAACAACAATTTTTACACACTACTATCTTGTATTTACTTAGGATACTATACTATTGACGAATATTTATGTGATAAAAATCCATGGTCTTAAACTGCTCAGCTACTTCAGTGTTTGTAAAATATCTGTACATTAAAATCATTGTTTAAATAAAGCCTGTATTGTTGAGTTTTCTTGGGTGCTTCTTTGTCAACAGGCCAAAACGCCGAAGCGCTTTTTCCAAGTATCAAAATTCATTATTGTGCTTTACTTTGGTATTTTAAATGTATTTTTATTGAATTTTTTGTATTCTTTTTGACGTTCATAAGTGCTTTTTGTAAGCCTAATCTGAATAAATGGATTTTGACTTTGGTTTAAATACATATCACATTGACATTGCCTTAATTAAGGGGAAGTCAGTACTCCACGTAATATTATTAAATATGCTATTTTTCACACACCACAATTATTTTATTTTTATAGAAATCAAACTTAAGTTATCCATTTAATAAGGATATATTTTTTATTCATCATCAGCTCATTAAACGTCCCCACCGAGGGGCACGAGCCTACCCGTATAGGGTGATTAGGCCTTAGTCGTCCACGCGGGCCCAGTGCGGATTGGACGACTTCACACACAACCTTCGAATCTCTTCGCAGGCGTGAATGAGGGTTTCTTCACGATGTTTTCCTTCACCGTAAGAGCGTCGGATAACGTACATATATTTTCGAAAATACATTGGTACGTGTAGGGATTCGAACCTCAGCCCTCCTGGTAGGAAGGCGACAGTCTGCACCATTGAGCCACCGACGCTATATTTTTTATTACTGTGTATAACTTTGACTTCACCTTAATTAACCGCTCAAACGTAACACGCGCGTAGTCAATAGATTTTTGTATTGTGTGTTGTGACTTTCCACTCATGCTACGTACGACCACTTAAGGGGAAGTCAAAAACTTCCAAGCACAATGGATTTTCATTTTTGTCTGGATTTCTGGCGATCAATGGGTTAAGGGGATGAACACTCACCTTCCCATGTTTCGTTGTGTGTGAGCACATGCCGATGCATTTTGCTCGAAGTGATAAAACCCCTCTTACAGATATAGCACTGAAAAAAAAATATATATACAGAGTTAATTTTGGGATGAAACGATATGAGTAAATGAAAAGTGTTTATTCAGTTGAGGTCCATACAGAACACTTATGAATGTCAAATGAAGCTACCACTGGTTCGGGGGGTAGTTTTCCACTGAGAAGAATTGAGATATTATATTCATAAATAATAGAGCGTCGGTGGTTCAGTGGTGTGGACTGTCGCCTTCCTACCGGGAGGGCTGAGGTTCAAATCCCGACACGTACCAATGTGTTTTCGAATTTTCGAAATATATATGTACGTTATCCGACGCTCTTACGGTGAAGGAAAACATCGTGAGGAAACCTTCATGCACGCCTGCGAAGAGATTCGAAGGTTGTGTGTGAAGTCGTCCAATCAGCACTGGGCCCGCGTGGACGACTAAGGCCTAATCACCCTATACGGGTAGGCTCGTGCCCCTCGGTGGGGACGTTTAATGAGCTGATGATGATGATGATTCATAAATATAACAATAAGTCAACGTATGTGTCAAGCGGCTCGGACATTATTTGTTTGATATTTCTTAGTGATTGTGTATCAATTTATCTACTATATAAAAATAAGTCGGGTTTTCCTTCCTGACGCTATAACTCCAGAACGCACGAACCGATTTCCACGGTTTTGCATTCGTTGGAAAGGTCTCGGGCTCCGTGAGGTTTATAACATATAAAATTCAGGAAAAAATTCAACAGAAAAGCGGGAAAATCTTTTTTCATATACAGCGCCATCTCTGATACATAGCATGTACTGCAAACCAATGTTTTAAGTAGATGACATCTTTTGATCACCAAACGAAATGTTACATAAAACGAAGCCATCTGGTGGCGAAACGGAGTTCGCCGGGTTTGTTAGTAGTTTATGTGGATTTCCCATACCTTGAAGGGTTTCTCGCCCGTATGCGTTCTCATATGAACTCGCATATACGACACAGTGCTGATACTCTTATTGCAACTTCGCATTTCAGGGGACCGTCCACCTTCCCCCGTTTGCCTTTGACTGGAGACGGGGGACCGTCCTCCATTTTGGGGGACGCCGCCCACGTGTTTGAAGGGAAATAGTCGTCGTCGGAATACCTAGACAAAAATAAGTTTTTTACTAGATGGTAGACTCGGTACTGAGTCGTCTAGGCAGGTACCACCGCAGTGCCAGATATCGTCCCTTAAAATAGAAGTGTTTTGCACTTCTGTGTTTCGGGATGAGGGCACTGTAGCTAGTGACATTACCGGGTATGAGAGACCTAACATCTGTTGTCTCGGGTGACGGGCGCAGTGCGGCATTGATGGAGGATAATAACTGTCTATCAGTTGTTGGTCTCCTTCAATGCCGCTCTGTCATGGTCGGGTATATCACTTACCATCAGGTGAGCGTCCTGACCGTCCTATTCACTTGGCAAAATAAAAAATATATATCCTAAAATGTGACTTAACAGACCTCAAATAAACTAAACACCATAAAGTGGTTTAATAAGCCACAAAAAGCCTGCACACAATAAAGTTAATCAATAGGCATCAAAAAACCTGTAAACCTATTATAGTCATTTAATAGGCTTCAAATAGCCTGTACACCATAAAATGATTAAAATGATTTATAGGCGTACGCCTTGGGTTGCCTACGACTAATCTTAAATTGGTCGTGCGGGTACGCCTATACCCTGGAGTGGCACCTAACAGGCTAACTAAAGTCAGTCTGGCTGCCTTTACTGACTAATATTACCTTGGCCGTGTGGGATGGCCTAGACCCTTTAGTGGGATCTAATAGGCTTACGATGGCATTCTGGCTGCCTTTACTGGCTAATCTAACCTTGGCGATTTTCGTAAATGCCTATACTCTGCAATGAGACCTAATAGGCCTGTGATTCAAGTCTCATGTTCAAATGGGCAGTAAAAATATATGCATGTTGTATGTTCAAGTATATATCCCATAAATGGATTTAAAGGCATTGTAGAACACAGGCTCTTAAAGGCTTCAAAGAGCATGTATTCTTCAATTACTAAAAGTCTACACACAATACAGTGACTCAATAGGCATCAAATAGCCTGTACACCTTTAAGTGATTTAATAGGCGTTAATATATGTATCTTGGAATTTGACTACACAGACTTCAAAAAGCCTGCACTCTATATTAAGAGTGCAGGCTTTTTGACCCCACATCCGCGGGGTCCACCTTGACCTCCTCAATGAGGATATCCAGGGATGCAGCCGCACCCTCGGACCACGGTACTATGATGATGACTGGATAATCTTACCTTGGCAGTACGGGGAAGCCTATACCCTGCAGTGGGATCTAATAGGCTTACGAAGGCAGATTACGCGTTTACCGACTAATCTTACGTTTGCTGTGCTGGAAGGCCTATAACCCGTAGTGGACCTAAATAGGCCTACCAAACAGTATCTTTTTTAACGATGGCAGTTCCAAACATACTGGCTGTTTGTAAGCCTATATCCCAAACAGAGACTTAATAGGCATCAAAAGGTATGTATTCTACAATGTGATTTAATAGGCCTCAATGTGCCAGTACACCATAAAGTGCTTTAGTAGGCCACTAAAGGCTTACACACAATACAGCGATTTAATAGTCGTCAAAAAGCCTGTACACCAAAACGTGATTGAATAGGCATCAAAAAGCCTGTTCACCATAAAGTGATTTAATATGCGTCAAAAAGCTTGTATTCTAGAATAGGCCTTAATCCTTAGCGCTGTCATCATGTCTCCAATCATCCTGATCTTGATGAATGGTCCAGCCTATACCCACAATGGGACGCTTTATGGCTTCCCAACCCGCTCACCTGGTATCCCCGGCAACATCATCATCCCCCGCATCATCAGCGTGATGATCGTCCAGCATCGACTCCTCCGCCTCCTGCTTCACCTCCACATCCGCGGGGTCCACTTTAACCTCCTCAATGAGGATATTGAGGGGAGCAGCCGGACCCTCGGAGTCAGGTACGCTTGGGTTTTCGATCTGAAAATGTATATAAAATAAACATGTACGGATTGGTCTGGGTGTTTATATTTCATCATCAGCTCATTAAACGTCCCCACCGAGGGGCACGAGCCTACCCGTATAGGGTGATTAGGCCTTAGTCGTCCACGCGGGCCCAGTGCGGATTGGACGACTTCACACACAACCTTCGAATCTCTTCGCAGGCGTGCATGAAGGTTTCCTCACGATGTTTTCCTTCACCGTAAGAGCGTCGGATAACGTACATATATTTTTCGAAAATTCGAAAATACATTGGTACGTGTCGGGATTTGAACCTCAGCCCTCCCGGTAGGAAGGCGACAGTCCACACCACTGAGCCACCGACGCTCTGTTTATATTTATTTGTAGTTAAATCAATAATAAACTATTCCAGAATTGACTGTGTTAAGAATGCATTTAACATCAGAGCAAAAGGCTCGAAATCAATGCATTCTGCCGGTTCTCACTTACGGAGCAGAGACTTGGGTTTTTACAAAAGAAATCCTTCATAAACTCATTGTTACGCAAGCAGCGATAGAGAGAAAGATAGTAGGCGTTACTCTCAGAGACCGGAAAAGAAACATCTGGATCAGGCAGCATAGTAAGGTGACTGATGTCATAAAACGTGTAGCCTCACTTAAATGGCAATGGGCTGGCCACGTCGCCAGGAAGAGGGACTCATGGTACAAATCGCTGTTGGAGTGGACACCATGGGGTGAAAAACGCCCAAGAGGCAGACCACAGATGCGTTGGTGCGATGACGTCAAGAGAGTTGCTGGGGTGAAATGGATGGAAGTAGCCCAAGACCGGGATAAATGGAATAATATGAAGGAGGCCTACACCTTACAGGTAGAATAAGGGTTGGGAGAAGAATTTTTATAAAGCGTGCCTGCAGACTATACAATGATTGTAGTAAACTGTCAGATATCGATATATTTTGCTGTACAATACACTTGATAAAAAAAGCCTTTGATTCCTGATTTTGGCTTGTCCTGCAATCTGTTCATTTTTGTATTCCTATCTAAATAACGGTTTAACATTACCGAATGACCTAATTAAACCCTAATTATACCTAATAATTATCATTGTACAAGTAACATCACACTAATACTAATTCGGAGCTAAGCTCAAATTAATTATATGTAACTTGATTAAAGAAGGAAACTATAGGTCTGTTTGTAACAACAATATATGTAGAAATTAATGAAAATGTATGACCGTTTGTTTTCTAAATAAATAAATAAAAAATAATAAAAATAGAATAAACTAACTACATGTACAATCAAGTAGTAAAATCAACCAAATAATGTCGGAGCCGCTTGACACATACGTTGACTTATTGTTATATTTAGAACGTACAATTATCCAGTTCAATTTAATACTAAGAAAGAGCGTCGGTGGCTCAATGGTGTGGACTGTCGCCTGTGTTTTCGTATTTCCTAAAATATATGTATGTTATCCGACGCTCTTACGGTGAAGGAAAACATCGTGGGGAAACCTTCATGCAATCCACAGATTTCCCAATACAGGAGATAGGGCAAGCCGCGTTTAAAGTGCGACAACTGTAAGCTCAACGAGCATACACTGGCTACCAGTTACGCTCTGTGAGACGAGTCAAGACGCACGAATATTAGAAGAAATTACCGTTTTTTCCAAAATGCCATCCTGTGCAATTGTAACATGCCATCATCGCAATGAATCAGTAATTTTACCAAAAAATATAATAACTTCTCACAGGTAAGAACCGAAAAGAAATTGCGACACTGGGACTGCCTACAAACTTGGCGGCTTGTCCAGTCTAATGTATATTCTGATGTCTGTGATGCAATCCAACCCGCACTGGGCCCGCGTGGACGACTAAGCCCCAATAACCTTATATTGGTAGGCTCGTGCCCCTCGGTGGGACTGAGTTGATAATGAATATAAGTAAGACGTAATAGAAAGAGCAATCAAAATCACGAGCACACTACTGTGTCACACACACACCTCTTCTCCATCACACACACACACACACACCTCTCTTCTCTATCATACACACACACACACACCTTCTTTCTTCTCTATCACACACACATCTTCTTTCTTCTTTATCACACACACACCTTTTTCATTATCACACACACACATCTTCTTTCTTCTCTTTCACACACACACACACACCTTCTTTCTTCTCTATCACACACACCTTCTTTCTTCTTTATCACACACACCTTTTTCATTATCACACACACATATCTTATTTCTCTATCACACACACACACACACACCTTCTTTCTTCTTTATCACACACACACATCTTTCTTCTTATCACACACACACACCTTCATTCTTCTCTATCACACACACACCTTCTTTTTTCTCTATCACACAGACACACACCTCTCTTCTCTATCACACACACACACACCTCTCTTCTCTATCACACACACACACACCTCTCTTCTCTATCAAGCACAAACTCACACGTCATTTATCCTCTATCTCTCACACACAAACACGTTCCCTATTGTCTATTTCTATCTCATACGACACTTTCCTCAGCTTATTCATCGAGTCCACTCACCTTGGCGTCCACCGGTTCTGCGGGTTGGCTAGACACACCCCATTCGTCCCACACGTCCTCCGTTTTCATTATAAATCATACATACGCACACTTATACACATATTTATAAATACACTCACACACGTTCTCTCTTCTCTATCTTACACACGTTATCTCTTCTATATCGCACACACATTTTCTCTTCTCTATTTTTCTCTAACACACACGTTCTCTCTCCTCTATCACTCTCTCACACACTCTTGTTTTCTCTTCTTTATCTCACACACACACACGTTGTCTCACCTTGGCTTCCACCGGTTCCGCAGGCTGGCTAGGCACCCCCCACTCGTCCCACACGTCCTCCGTTTTCATCTTCTTCTCTTGTTCCTTCTCGCGCAACTGTTCCTCCAACTCTTTTAAGTACGGTAGTATCGCGTTGTAGTCTGCGAAATGAAAAATATATATGAAATCTATTGACGTACAAAAAAATACGGAAGCTTACAAAAAATTCACTAACTAGGTGCACAAACTCACTCGAAAAGTGTCCGCGGCAATAGTCTGCCCGTCGCGTCAGTCGGGCAGAATTTTCATTCATAATCACGTCGCTCGCTACATGTCATAGTGACACAGTAGTTTCGTGCTTTTGATTTTTTTACTCTTTCAACGTCATTGAAGAGGTCAAAATTGGAATGAATAATTTTACTTTCTAAAGATAAATATCGTCGGTGGCTCAATGGTGTGGACTGTTGCCGTCCTACCGGAAGGACTGAGGTTGAAATCCCGCCACGTACCAATGTGTTTGAGAAATTTCGAAAATTATATGGAAAACGATAAAGAGAGTATGTAAATGTCTGTGTGAGTATGTATGTGTGTCAGAGAAAGAGAGTTAAGAGTGAGCGTGCGCGTGTGTGTCATAAAGAGAATATGTAAATGTGTGTGTGTGTGTGTGAGTATGTGTGTGTGTGTGAGTTATCCATCTATATTTTTCGGGTTGATAACAAAACTTACCGTAGGGCTCCCCTTCTAGTTTGTCCTCCGCATGTTTCTTATCAAAGTGCGTTGTTAGATTTTCAAATCTGGAAATGAAAATAGTCACATTTATTACTTAAGTGCATTGTTTTACAAACCAACAGTTGTCATCCAAAATGTTTTTAAGAATAGTCAATTAATTAAAGTTAATTATTAAGATGGAGAGTGACAAAGGCGTACAGGCTGCCCACTTTCTTAAAAAGGGGGTGGAATTGTATATGGAAAATTTCGCAATTTTTAAGTTAGCTAAAAATTGGTCCGCGGACTATATATAACTAATTTGAAAAAAATAGCATAATTAAATAGTAGTTCGCAGTTTTCACTGTAGGAAGCTAAAAATCGATGGAAAGACGTAAATTATCGTCTAACGCAGGGTAAAGTAATATTGTTTTTGCATAATCAGGAAAGAAGGGAGCGTAGCTGCGGGGATTGGCTCACAAGTTCTAAGCCACTCAACGTGCAATGGAGCGAGCTATGCTCGTGCTCTCTCTTAGGGATAAGATTACAAATAATTAATCCGTAATAGAACTAAAGTGACGACATAGCCCGCCGGATCAGCAAGTTGAAGTGGCAGTGGGTGGTTCACGTATGTCGCAGAACCGATGGCCGTTGAGCAGACGAGTTCTGGAGTGGAGACCGCGTCTTGGCAAGCGTAGCGTAGCTAGACGATGAACGCTTTCGAGGTCGCTGGCAATATGGGGGAGACCTATGTCCAACAGCGGACTGCGATAGGTTGTAGAGAGAAGCTGCGGGTAAATGTTTGAGGTCAAATATTTTTATATATATATATATATGTAAAAAAAACGTCGGTGGCTCAATGGTGTGGACTGTCGCCTTCCTACCGGGAGGCTCAGGTTCAAATCCCGACACGTACCAGGAAAACATCGTTGAGGAAATCTTCATGCCGCCTGCGAAGAGATTCGAAGGTTGTGTTGAAGTCATCCAATCCGCACTGGCCCGCGTGGACGACTAAGGCCAATCACCCTATACGGGCAGGCTCTGCCCTCGGGGGACGTTTGAGCTGATGATGATATTATATTATATATATATTCGTGTTATAATATTATCTTAATCTATGTAAATATCCTTGTGACGTCATCTCGGGATCTCGTCATATATACAGTGTTGCTGTGCGCTTGGCGGTTGCAGCAGCTCATACTGAGGCGGGACCTTTGACCGTATCATTTTGTCTTTCTCCTATCGTTTTTTATAAGGTACAGCAACAGAATATAAATTAAATCACCCGTAATACAGCATAAGACGACCCATTTGGTGTGCGGTTGAGTGGTCGACTGCAACACCAAGGGTTCCGGGTTCGATCCCGGGCAGTACAAACATTTGTGTGCATGAACATGTCTGTTTGTAATGGTCTGGGTGTTTTCTATGTGTATATGTATGTATTTCGAAAAAAAAATTTATTTAAGTATATTTATCCGTTGTTTAGTACCCATAATACAGGCTTCACGCTTAACTTGGGGCTAGACAGCATTTTTAACAAATAATAGCAGACATGAATTACACTTACACAATTGATTTTTTAAATGAACATAATGAACAGTTAAAGATGTCAGTGTGAGAGCAATGATTATTATAGAATCGCATCATCCTTAACAAAGGGGAATTTTCGGCCACATTGTTGTTGGTTCCTGGCACACTAAATAATTGAGAGATGCGTACTGAGCGAATAGGTACCTTGACTATTTGGTTCGTGTTTCATCATCATCATCAGCTCATTAAACGTCCCCACCGAGGGGCACGAGCCTACCCGTATAGGGTGATTAGGCCTTAGTCGTCCACGCGGGCCCAGTGCGGATTGGACGACTTCACACACAACCTTCGAATCTCTTCGCAGGCGTGCATGAAGGTTTCCTCACGATGTTTTCCTTCACCGTAAGAGCGTCGGATAACGTACATATATTTTTCGAAAATACATTGGTACGTGTCGGGATTTGAACCTCAGCCCTCCCGGTAGGAAGGCGACAGTCCACACCACTGAGCCACCGACGCTCTGTGTTTGTATAGTTTAAATTTTTTGCTCTTTTATTGTTATCTGTTACGTACTACTTTTTTGTGTAATTTGTTTGATGTACGGTCAATAAATGATTTTTCTTTCTTTCTTTCTTTCAAATACATATTTTCTATTTCACTTACTTGGAAAAGTATCTATAGCATATTCTACATTGATATCGTATAGCCAGGTGATTCTTTTATTATGCCTTCCCAGTTTGCTTGCGGTGATAAACGATTGTCCACATACTGAACACGTGTAGGGCTTTTCATCTGAAACAATGAATTTATTACATTATGGCCATAGATCGGATAATCGGATGCATATTTACCCAAAGTTGACCGGCGCCTTAGTATGGAAAGCACTTCTTTATCGTAAACATTTCGAGATTTCGGAATTGATGCATTTAATGTTCGGAATATAGAATTAAATGTATTTTCATTATGTTTGTAGTGTTTTCTATTACAATATATGATTTGTATGTACATTACTTGTATGGAAAAAAACCCGATATTTCGGGATGAATACCGTTAGAGTTTTGATTATAAATATAATTGAATGCACAAAATATCCATTATGATGTTCGAAGCTTAGTAGCTAGGTATTTTATAATAAAATAATAATAAAAAACATTTTTTTTATTAATTTTATAAATTAATATTATAATTTGATAGGTAGGTAACCCATTCGTAATTTGTTTTATATCCGATTAGTTCAAAATCCCGACATTGAAAAAGTCAATTCCGAAAAAAGAAGCCGTCTCCATATTTTCTTAGCGAAATATCGTTTAGGTAAATAAGCATCCGATTATCCGATCTATGATTATAGAAGACCATTAGCATTTAAAACAACCAATTTGGTGTAAAGGGTTCCAGGTTCAATCCCGGGCAGTACTTTTGTGTGAACAAGTCTGTTTGCATTGGTCTGGGTGTTTTCTATGTATAATATGTTGTATTTACAAAAAAAAATATGTAATTACGTTTGTTACTTCTACGTTTCTAAATGGCTGAAGCAATTTTAATTATATTTGGTGCAGAGATAGCTGTCAAAAAAACTACCACGTTTTACCGCGACAAAATATATCGCGAGTAACACCGTACATGGTTGGATTTCAACCTGCACCTCCCAAAGGCAACATTCCACACCATTGACCCACCGACGCTCCTTAACATAACCAATAAAACAATCTTCAAAACTTACCTGTATGTGATCTGACATGCAATTTCAAATAATAACTCAAGGTAAACTGTTTTTGGCATGCAAAACACTTGTATATCTTTTCCAAATTCATTTGTTCTGCACTATTGAGGTTAACATTATCTTTAGTCTCACTGGAATTGCCATCATTATTTTCTTTGCTATCGTTCGATTTATCATTGCTTTGCGTTTGAGCCAATTCGTTCATACCATATTCCGATGCTTTCTCACTACCTATATAACCGTCTTCCGGCTTGATCTCAGGCACATCCATCTCTTCCTTTTTGATTTGCTCAGTTTCTTCAATTTCTTCTGTTCCTTCTTCATCTTTTTCCGTCTGATTAGATTCTTCAGTTTCAAATCGTAACTTCAGCCTGTCTTTATGCGTTGCTACATGTTGGTCTAATTCTAACAGTGTTGCATAGCTAATACTGCACAACGAGCAGCCGTAGAATTTGAAATTGTCATCTGAAATCTTCTCCGACCAGTAGCTACTCTTTTTACCACTCTTCTCTTTTTTAACTTTCTTCTGATATTCTACAACAGGTTTCAGGTCTGCCGGTTTATCATTAGTTGTCTTTGCATTGTTGAGATTGGTCATTACTTTGTCGTCGTTCTCTGCGACATTGTATAGGAAATGGTTAAATAAATCCTGATGCATTACTGGGTTTTCCACCTTGACCTCGTATGGGTAGGGCAGGCTGGGTATGTTCATATTATTGGCAGTTGGCGGGATGTAGGCCTCATAGTTCGAATATTCATATGTGCTTAGTGGATCCATTTTTTGTTATGCTGAAACAAATTGGAGTCACTGTTTTAATACAATGTAAACAGAAGATCGATTACACAAAGGCATTTGACAGCCATAAGTCATAATAGGCATGATGACTGGGTCCTGGAATCGTAAGAACTATTTTATATTATTACAAATCTGGGTTAAAAATAACGATGTGCTTACTTTCAGCCCGAAAACTTATGTTTTATGAATTTTATTAGTCTTCAAAGATTGGTGGGCAAGTCCATTTTTAAAGTACATTAATTGTCAAAAAATTGTAAATAAAGGATAACACATATAACTTAAAGCAACTTTTGCTATTATACCATTTGAATAAACGCAACATTTAATATAGTTGTAGTACAAAATTCACAAACTATGCATACAAATTACTGAGGCGTGACGTCATAACTAGGTAACATTTGTATGAAGCGTTTTTGGGAAAGTCCATTATTGTGTTTTTAGAATTGAAAAATCTCTGTGAGTTTTAATGTTAACGGGTAATTTTTTTACCAATGTTCCTATTATAATGCGGTCCATGGATATAATAGCAGAAAAAAAATTGTCATCATCCCTATTACATATGGACAAGCCTAGAACAGCAAGGAATTTCCCAGGAATACATAAATGTCATCAAAATGATTTACCTTAATAGCAAAGCGAAGATACAATTGGAAAAAATAGGCGATGAATTTCCAATACAAAGAGGCGTACGACAGGGTGATCCACTTTCGCCAAAACTTTTCTCTGCGGTTCTAGAAAGAATCATTAGAAACTAATGATTCTTTCTAGAACCGCTTTCTAAACCTTAATACCGCCAAAACAAAAATAATGGCCAACTCATTTCAAAAGGAAATATTACTACATGAGACTCCCCTTGAGTACGTCAGTGAGTACACCTATCTAGGCCAAATTATATCTTTTGAAGATCAAACAGAACAGGAAGTTAACATTAGAATTGCAAATGGATGGAAAGCATTTTGGGCAATGAAAGAGGTGATGAAGAATAAGGATTTAAGTCTAGCGGTGAAGAGAAAAGTTTTTAACACCAACATACTCCCTATACTTACCTATGGCTGTGAAACCTGGTCACTTAATAAACTACATGAAGATAAACTTAAAACGTGTCAACGAGCTATGGAAAGAAGCATATTAGGAGTAAATAAAAGAGACTGCATAAGACACACAGATTTGAGAAAACAAACAAATGTAATGGATATAATAACAAGAATTGACCTACTAAAATGGAGATGGACTGGACATGTTAAGATACAACTTGGAAAAATGGAGCAAAACTGTGACGAACTGGTATCCCAGAGATGGAAAAAGGGCTAGAGGAAGACCATCTAGACGATGGGAAGACGAAATTAAAATGACAGCCGGCCCATTGTGCGCAGAGTAGCCGACCGTAAACAATGGAAGTTACTGGAGGAGGCTTTTGCCGGGAGGCACCCTGAACTAAGAGATTTTATTGATTATAAACTTCAATACATTGCTTTATAAACTTTTATTATGACAATACTTATTTTTTTATATGATAAAATTTATTGACTTCCATTAATAATTGTGTGAGTTGAATGTTGGTATGGCAGAAGAAGCACGAAAGTAAAATAAATGCGGTAGAGATCGGTTAAGACAAATATGTGGTGTGAAATGTTTGTGACAGGATTAGGAATGCTGTTATTAGAGAAAAGTGTGGTCTGAAGTAGATGTAGTGTCAAAAGTAAAGAGGTATGTTAGGATGGTATGGACATTGGAGCGCATGAGAAAAAAGAATAGCAAAGCAGTGCATTGTGCGAATGTGGAAGGATCACGAGCAGGGGACGACCCAGAAGGACTACCTTGACCAATTGGTCAAGTCCTTAAGAAGGCTGGGTCCTAAGTAAAAGAATAAAAGAGCTTGTATGAAAAGATTGATGGATGTGATTGAACTAGGAAGTATGTCAGGACTGTGCAAAGTGGTTTCCATCATCTCTGCCTACCCTTCTGGGACCAAGGCGTGAGCTTTATTTATTTATTTTTTTATATTCTGTCAATACCCAACACTAGAGACAACAGATATTAGGTCTCTTATACCCCGTAATTTCAATAGCTACAGCCCCCTCATTCCGAAACACAAAAGTGCATTGCACTCTTGATGACGGGAGATATCTGCACATTCCAAAAATTTATTTATTATTTATCCTATTCATATATGATTAATTTAAGTATCATCATTGA
>PQWD01001061.1:0-42153 GCA_019425675.1 Leucinodes orbonalis
ACTAGCACAGTGGAATGGTCTTAAACAAATGCTCATTGCCACATACTTTTTAGGAAAGTGGTGGCTTGATTGCTAACATATTAAAAAATATATTATACATACATTGCCAATCCGATATGAAATTACAGCATCCGCGTTACGACCGGTTGTGATTTACATTAGTATTCCGTGTTGCGGAAATACGTCCATTAATATTAACGCGAAATGTTGACACGACCCCGTGTTAGTAGGTAGAAAACTCACACGGCTTTGCATAAGGTCATTTAAGTACCTCACTCAATATTTATCTCGCTAAGTTACATATACTTAAGTAATACATACAGACGGAAGAACTGAAGTAACAGGCAGTCTTAACGTTCTGAATTTATCTTACTTGATACTAGAATTTCAGAACCGGCTTTCGGCCTCTGACATATTCAAAGATAACTAACTAGACGTACAATCATGAAAAAAATATCAACCAAAAAAAGTCCGAGCCGCATGACACATACGTTGACTTATTGTTATATTATTGACATAAAATTATTCATTAAAGCACAAAAGCACGAGCATACTACTATGTCACTGTGACATGTAGCGGGCGACGTGATAATGAATGAAACTTATCCCCTACTAACGCGATTGGCAGAATTTTGCCGCAGACACTTTTTGTATGAGATTTTGCTCTAAATAATATATTGTTATATTTACTATACTTTGTTTATCTATCATGTGTCTAAACTCAAACAGTTCGGCAATAAAGTTTTATTTTAGGTAACAACTATCATTAAGATAAATCGGTCATTTGCAATATACAAGATAAGGCCCGTCCAAGAATAATTTTCATTCTGTCATCGAGCAAACAAAAATAAAACGAAGAAAAATAGATAATAATAATGGTTGCCGGAACCGCTAAAACAGGTTTGCCAAAGTTGAAACAACACATAAACACGGTACAGTACAGGTAGTTTTTTCGCATGGTATATTTTCTGCAAAAAAGCTTTTTTCAACGTTATTTTTAATAAAGTGCATTTTTTATAAACACGTTTGTAAAGACCCGTTATAAAAGTTTCGCTCATAGATAGGTTTCAAGCAGGAGTTAGCAGGGTGACGGAAGCTGTGCACTGGATATTAAACCTTTTTCTATTGTTCTCGGGGACAAATATTCAGCAGAGAACGGGTAGTGGCGCTCGCCCATTTAACTTCATCCTTTATAGGTGGTCATCCAGATCCATCCCGGCAAGCTGGACTGATTTCCACAATTATGTACAGACAACTACTACTTAGTTGATTAGTTATACCATAGAATATCCCAATGGAAATTGACCACTCTGTCAAATTACACCTACATCGCCAATCAACTCATCGCTGGCGTTTTGTTTATTGGCACACATAGTAAGTACGAGTATCTACACCACGGTCTGGTAGCCTTTTGGTCTAGTTAAATTTTAATACGTCTTATTATTTTTTTTAATCCTCTTTTAAAAGACCGGCCAAGTGCGAGTCGGACTCGCGCACCGAGGGTTCCGTACAAACCTGCAAGGTTTACCAATTAGATCTAAGTATTTGATATAAATTCCAACTTTATAGCTCTACGCGTTCATGAGGAAAAAAGTAATAAGTTTATATTTATTAAAAAATAAATATATATTTTGTAATATAACTAAAAATTTAGGGTTTTCGGAATTTTTCCTTTATGTGTGCTATAAAACGTTGCTTCATGCCAAATTTTAAGATTCTAGGTCGACTGGAAGTACCCTTTAGGTTTTGATTCCCTTGCGAGTACTTGCGAGTTTCAAAATATGCAGCTTAAATTGCTGTTTCTTTTGATTGCGTTGACATAGAAGTTTGATTTTGTTACAACTTAAAGGTATTATAGACCTGAGTATTTGGTATGAATTTCAATTTAATACCTCTACGCGTTTATGAGGAAATGGGTAGTAAGTTTAAAATTATTAAAAAAATATATTATGTGATGTAACTAAAAATTTATGGTTTTCGTAATTTTTCCTTTATCTATGCTATAAGACGTTGCTTCGTACCAAATTTCAAGATTCTGAGTTCACGGGAAGCACCCTGTAGGTTTTGATTCCCTTGCAAGTGTCGAAAATTTGCGGCATAAACGGCTGTATCTTTTGATTGCGTTGGATTAGAAGTTGATTTTTTCACAGCTTCAAGGGACAGTAGACCTGAGTAATTGATATAAATTTCAGCTTCATACCTCCACGCGTTCCTGAGAAAAAGGGTCTTGACAGACGGACGGACAGACGGACAACAAAGTGATCCTATAAGGGTTCCGTTTTTTTCCTTTTGAGGTACGGAACCCTAAAAACTAAACAAAAATGAATTGCTATTCTTTTTTTAAAATTTGGACACATTGTAGGTGCTAACATATTTTAAGTTCACTTTTAATAGTAACCATATGTGGATCTTTGTTATATGTTAACTTAAGAATAATATTATTAAATTTCCCAACTTATGTAAGTTGGAGCCCCTTACATCCCTATACTTCAAATTATACTGGGTTTATCATAACATTTAAAACGATATACGAATACGAGTAATTAACTAACAGTATTGTTATATACCAAAATATGATGCGATTCCAAATGTTTAACATAAGTGTGGCTTGAAACTTATGAAAACATCTGTCTGTGTTTATTTTAAATGTTCCTGAAATAACGTTTTCGGTGTATAACGAGCCCCCGCGACGATGTGGAAAAAAGCGCCCCATGCCACGCTAATAAATAACGGTTAACTTCGCGATGGCTTATGCTTTTAAGTATTTAAGTCTACATTCATGACTTTAAGAGTTGGGTCGAGCTCATCGGGATTTTGGATTCTTTAAATTTAAGTCTGTTTCTTACTTAGAAAAGATCAGCTTATAATCCACCCGATATCTTAAGTATCGTAATTGGAGGAATTAGCTTAGTTTTTAAATAGATATATATACGGAAATTAAATACCCTTTTTGTTTTAATCTTTTTTTAAAAGAGCTATATTACGGTCAAACGCATATTTAAGTATTGCTTTTCATGTTCTCTGAATAATTATTGGCTCGTGTAGGTTGTTTGGAGCATTACACTTTTATCAGACGCGGCAATATTTTAGACAATTCCGCTTAACGGAAAACGCAAACCGAGGACACAGGCGCAGTTTTCTTGTACTTTTATATTTAATAAGTACCTTTATATTCCAATCAATATATTTTCCTATAAACAAATGTCCAATTGTGTACGCATATCACTGGCGGTCACCGACCCTGCACCTCTGCATCCTCATTGGCACTTCCGCGTTCACACCCGATCCTTCTTCATCGGAGTTCTCGAGACAAGGCCACCCACCTTCCGGTCGGCGATATCGGTTTATTTATAGTCGTAGGAAGTACCAAAACCAGTTTCTTAATCCTATGCAACCACCGGACGGAACCTTTCCATGTGGCAACACTTCCTTTCGTGTGTAGGCAATTTCATCATGTTAGCTTACTTTGACTAGGCAGCTGGCAACCGTAATATTGAAAACCGTTTGGTTCATGTGCCATAAAGTCTAGCCGTAAAACTCAGTATTTTAATTGTTTTATATAGTCCCAACTAAAAATGAATGGCAGCGTAAATTTATCGAGAGGAATTCGTGGGCACTTAATATAAGGAGACCCTTTGCTGAAGCAGTACTTGCTACTAACCATTGGATATTTTCACCTTAAATTTAAAATATCGATCTTCCCGCAGGCAAAGCAGTTTCTCACGTTTCAATGAAAAGAGATTATAAGTTCTTTTAAATAAAATAAATATATATTTATTTTAAAACCAAGGTTAAGCTTATTCAAGTCTGTTTGCAGCATAAGAAATGACGTCCCTTGACTTACCCGTGCCAGGTTAATAAAACTGCCAGTACAGTAGACTTTGCGTTATGTATTTTCTGTTGCGAATGAGGGAGTTATAATGGGACAAATGGAAGGTCAACGACACCCACGGCCAAGGCCGGGCGTATAATAAGTTTCTTCAGTTATTTGGATCGCTCTTGCAGTTTCTACAATTTCTGTAAATCTTAACGTAAATTTCAACTGGCATGAGGCCATTTTAAATAGTACATTTTACTGTGGTAAGAGAGAGCCAATTTATTTTTCTCTCTCTCTCTCTCTTTCTCTCACTTCAACTTCTAAAAGCCTGAACATAGGTCTACCTCATTTTGCGCGGTCCTCTGCTTACCTCATCAGGCCTCCAGCGAGCGTCCTACGCTACGCCTGCCAAGACGCGATCTCCACTCCAGAACTCGTCTGCTTCCATTAAACACCAATGGACATTGCCATCGGTTCTGCGACATGACGTGACCAGTCCAATGCCACTTCAACTTACCGATACGGCGAGCTATGTCGGTAACTTTAGTTCTCTTACGAATAAAAGCATTTCTGATGTTATCCTTAATAGAGACCCCAAGCATAGCTCGCTCCATTGCGGGTTGAGTGACTTTGAAGTTGTAAACCAATCCCGCAGTCAGTGCCCATGTCTCGTCTCAGCTGTGTATGTTAGCACGGGTTGGAAAGACACATTGCTCAAATAAATTGAGGAAATTGCTTAAAGCACTGAATTTACTGAAATAAAGCAAATTAGGGAATAAAAGATCATTAAGCACAAGACGTAACAGACCTCAAGTAGCAAGTAAATACGGTATTAAAATTGAGATAAAGCTGGAGCGCCATAATTAAATTATGATAATAATTATGGCACAACGCAATAATATATGTATAATTTATCGTAAAGCATATTATATTCTCCACTAGGTTGATACCATAATTACTAACGTACTGACCACCCGAAGAGATAAACACAATCACTAAGAAGTAAACAAAGTACACATCTTAATTGACAATGAATTGACGAAGTGCCTCTAGACGTCTACTCGGTCATTTTGGGCTTTTATATTCTCGAATAACATGCGAGTACCTCGAAATTACATGAGTACAGAACAGAACCTACTATGGTAGGGTATAACGATAGTTTTTATTCGGCATAGCTCATATTTTGTCATCCCTATCCAGATTTTGGGACCTAACGGGTATAAAACATCAAAAAAATCGAATTATATCTACATCTTAAATTTTAACACATCAGGCAGCCGTGATTCCAGAGCTTTGATTACAATCAATTAAAGCAGACATTACAATCAATACAAGTTTAAATTTATCTTTATTATGTACTTGTATGTTTAGAACACGGCACTTCCGCGTTTTCCGAAAATTAATTTTTCTGTAATAGACTACAAAGCAGTGAAAGGGGCATCTTTTAGGCTGGGGTATTAGATAAGAAACATTTGCGCTTTTCATTTGTTTGATTAGAATTGAAAACTCACGAACCGCTTGTCGATCTTCCTCACATTCGTTATTATTATACTTGACATTCTCTCTTCACTCAACTTCAAAGGCTCTCCCTCGCAGAGCCTTTATGAAGACGTCATCGTCGTCGCTTCCGGATCTGAAGCCGAGAGACACAAGGCCGACGCCGGCTCCACAGAGCCAGAACACTTCTAGCGAGAGCATTGTGAGCAATTTTTTGTAAATCACGACGACCACATACATGTTTCCGAATGCCGAAAATCAATACCACTTAATATAAATATCCCACGCATTCACACATCACATCGACATGATGCAATCATTCGACACCAAACCATGTAACTGTAGCCGGTATGTTAAACAAATTGCACATTTTTAAACATCTGGATAAACTCAACCTAATTTAAATACAGGAAATGCACTCACCTTATGCCAGATACCACCCATATCGGCGAAGTAATGGCACTCAGCGTAATTCGGTCAAACTAAATTTATACCGAGGCACAGTAAACCCTCGTAGTTATCGACCTGTGTAACTGGGAGTCCTGATTTTCCTGGGACATCGCAAATTTCAGTATACGTATCCTCTACTTTTCTAATCAAAGCTTGTTTTTTTTATGTTACAGAGTGTACTGAGTGATACGCCCGACCATAACAGAGTGGCACTGCGCCCGACACCCGAGACAATAGATATTGTTGTGACAAGTGTCTTGTACCCAGTAATTTTACTAGCTACAGTACCCTCATCTAGAAACATAAAACTGCATAACACTCCTATTCCACGGGACGATATCTGGCACTGCGGTGGTACCAACCTAAACGACTCAGTATCGAGTCTACCACCAAGTAAACGTCATAACGTCAATATGATCAACAACTTATAGGTTATTGTTAAGATATTCACTAATGACAATTTGGTTAAATTAATAACATATGAATTTGTTGTCCCCAAATTTACGCCAAATATTCCGGCTGTACGACAACGCTAATTCCAGAATTGTATTGAGATTCATGAAGCTGAAACTGGCAGAAAATTCTAGCAGAAAAAATGCGATGACCAGGAACGAAAAAAGGACTTGGTCCCGGTTTTCAATAGAATATGTTAACATTACTTGAAATATTTGCCCGTTGCAGTCAAAGGTAATGAATAAAAACAACCTTTTTTGGTACTAAGACTTTTCGTCCCTGACCATCGCGATTTTTCTGCTACACAGAAAAATGTGCCAGTTTCAGCCTCATTTGAGATTCTATTGGCTATCATTCAACTGCGGTAGGTTACGATAATAGCAAATAAATTATTCTGGAACAATGACCGGATAGTGGAGGAAGCAACTTTATTGTCTGAATAAATGACGCTTATTCTAGCATACACCTGGCAGAAGAGGCTTGTAGTCTTGTACATTAATAAGTCACGATGTGATCACAAGGATTTATATGCCTGCTTCAATTTTCAATTCAAAAGCACCGATTTTCAAAGAAAAAATCAATATGCTTTAGAGATACGTAAAAGAGTTATAATTCGAGTCCCGGTAAGGCCAGAAAAATCGCTACATACAATTAAAGCAATACATTCTATTATGATACATATAAAGAAAGAAAACTTGTGTTCCTACTGAACCATGTTTATAAATATGTTATTTTATGTACTTTTCACTATTTTATATTACGTACCAATCATTAATTAGATGTATTGATACGGACGTGTATAGAGTCTTTAATTGTTAGTTTTGTATGCCCATAGGATTCGATAAAAGAAGTAAGTACTTTATACATAAACTCAGTGCAGCCAAACAACAAAAAACAGCCAGCAATAGACTGACTTCACTTGATGGTAAGTATCGCCTACAGTACGAAAATGTAAGTTACAATATGGTTGCTAACATGTGACACGACGATGTTAAGTCGTGAGTTAACATCGTCGTCTCACATCGACGTCTTAGATATTGTGGTATCCAGTAATGAAACTACCTGTCTGAAGTCACGGATTTCTGTATTTAACCTTTTTCTATTAATTAGTTAATTATTAATATTAATGAACAATCGAGCCGGCCCTGTTGTCTAAACGAAATGGTTTTATGTAACTTCTGCCATATTGGTAGCCAAAATCAAGGGCTTGACAACCCCTTAGAAGTAGGGAATCACCTTTCTTTTCAGATAATTAGGAAAGTCAGCCTGCAATGTCCTAACCAAAATCGTACAGAGTGATTTCCAATATGTGGCCTAAAATTGGATCTAAAATGAACATTCAGAGTCAGACCACTAAACGATAGAGGCAGTTTCATTTTACAAGTAGGTAACTAAGCAAATTCTCAAAGCTTGCATATTGAATGCATCGAGTGGCGTTAATTAAATCACAGACCAAGTACGGTTTCCCAGCTATGGCCGCCCATTCCGCCCACACGACAAATCCTATTAAAGGACATCACGCAGGGGGAACATGTGATAAAAGTCTGGCTTTAACCCAGTGCTCATGCTTAAGTGGATTAGCAAATGAGAACTAAGTAAAGTAATGAATAAGAAACATGTGATTGGAATGGAAATGGGATTATTAATTTTGACTATACTAAGCGAATTAACTTTGTACTTAATTAGTTTTCTTTACTATGGAAATCCACATATTTCTGTTTTTTTTTGTCCTTTCAATATCTGATGAGTTCATTTATGTTTTTCAAATTTATATTTTTCTGTTTCCCGCGATGTTTCCTGCGTTATAAAATATTCTCGCGACGCGACGCACATTAAGTATTTTAATAAAGTATCACACAATATTCTCGATCCTCCCTAACTTAAGTTCAAAGTAGTAATGAAAAGTACCCTTCTGAAAAAAAGGATATTACAGTGTTACCGATTATTTAGCCGATAACATTTTTTGGTCTCAATGTGCTCGCATTGTGTTAAATAAATAGTTTAGAAGATCATATAGAATTATATAAATTAGACATATGACAGTTATGGTAAAAACCAATAGTATTATATAAATTTGAGATGAAATGAGAACCATGTATAACCCATTTTTTAAACGATTTCCTTGACGGAGTCTTCTCAATAGATAACAACCCTCCGAACCGGTGGTAGATTCATTAAAATTCACTTCTTGATGATTAAAAAGTGTCATTTAATGATTTATTTGAATAAAGCATGTTAAAGCAATAAAGCAAATCGTACATGCGATTTTAAAATACCTCCGCTCGAAGCATGTGAGTCGGAAATTGTACAAATTGTATGACGCAAACGACTCTTTTGACTTTTATAAAGGTACATAACACCATAAACCTGATGTAGCGAGTATCATGCAAAATGCATAAATTAAATTACATTTTAAGTCTCTTTGGACTGCTTAAACGGTTTAAAAATTAGTATTAACGAGTGCCAAAGTCGCAATACTGGCTTGATGAGATAATAGCATTATAAATACCAGAGGTCATTAACGTTTTAACCACAACCTTGAAACCCACTTCTTTATACCTAAAGCCCAGCGGAAGTATGTTTATCGGGCAAGAAGAGTCGCACATACTTATGCATCCGTCGATAAAGTACGACTTGATGCGAAGGAACAGTTTGTTTTCTGTTTAGGGTCTACGTGACAAGACATGATTATGAGACTATGAGGTATATTTACCAGTACCAAAAAATCGCTATGAGATGCTTATTGAATGTTACCAATAATTTACGTAAAAGAAAATGGAATTCATTACTGGATGAACATAACATTATCATAAGCATTATCTATATCTGAGGATACGAGAGTCTGCCATTGGGAGTTATAAGAGCAGATCATATCAAGTAGTCTTATGTTGAGAAAACTAATTTTATTTTGTTTTATATCGATGATGAATCCGTTCCTACGCAAAATACCCCTTTCGCAAAACGTCCTTTTCACAGAATGCCTCTTTCGCAGAATGCCCCTTTCGCGAAACGTCCCTTTTGTTAAAATGTCCCTCCTTTATCAACAAGTATATAATTCAATTCGTACATAATATTAAATAACATGAAATCTTTATACGCAGAGTCAAATGATTATATTAGTTTTTAGTTTTTTTAGTTTTTTGTTTTGTCTGAATATAAATAATTGTTCCAAAAAGTATTAGAATATCTGGAACAAGTAATAATTTCGAGAATGAACGTGTTGAAGGAGCAGGAATCTATTTCTGCTCGTATTGAATATAACATATTAATTGTTAGATAAGTTGAATTAAAGATAATGTGCGTATTAACTGAAGTTTTATTTTAACTTTAAAAATATTTACTGTTTTTTATGATTGATAATATACATTAAGACCTGCTCGTACATATTTGACTTTCTTTTTTGTTTTCATAGAACATTTCCATTTCATTTCAATTTAGGAAAAATGTATTGACTTAAGTGATAATCTTGTTGATATGATGGGGACATTTTACAAAGGGGGCATTCTGCGATAGGGTCATTTTGCGAAAGGGATATTCTGCGAAGGAGAAGATGGATCCATCCCTTTCAAACTTCAGATTGTTTGCAATCGTATGCGATGTATTTGTAATACGAGTTGATTTTAGTTTAACATATGACGAATGTTTAATTATAAATATACATCTTGTCATCATTTATTGGAGCAAGTAAAACAGATTATAAAGTAGGTGAACTGACCTCTAACAACTTTTGACCGCATTAACCAGAATGATTGTTGAGTTGTGATATACTTAGGTGAGGAATATTTAAGTAGGAAAAATTAACGATATAATTAACATACTTGAAGTAACTCTTAATTCCCTTTATACGAAAGCAATGTTAAGCATTGGTTCCGGCTAGTACCTTAAGATGGTAGTTGTTGTACCTGGTGGGTAATTTTTCAATGGCTCCATAGTCAACATCTATACTAATATATAAAGCTGAAGAGTTTGTTTGTTTGAACGCGCTAATTTTAGGAACTACTGGTTCGATTTGAAAAATTCTTTCAGTGTTAGATAGCTTATTTATCGAGGAAGGCTATAGGCTATATATCATCACGCTACGAGTAATAGAAGCGGAGCAACAATGAAGAATGTTTCAAAATCGGGGGTATTTTTTCATACTTGGAGCTTCCGCTGCGTACGCTGAGTAGACGGTTAAAGTTTCACAAAAGTCATGTATGAGAGTATTGTTCTCCTTTTAAAGGTCTACAAAAAGTCCGCGACAGCATGTGTCTATCTTTTAAGGTTAGCTCACTATAACATATTTTTTGCTAAAAAAAATTCTGAAATTGACCCCGAAACCTTTGAAGTTGGAGGGAGGGGAAATCCTATGTATAGTGATAAATGAAAGTACCGTGTTATCCCGAATTTAATGCGAGCGAAGCCACGGGCAAAAGCTAGTGTGTGATAAGACCACAGACATCCGAATATACAATAAGACTGGACAAGCCGCCAAGTTTATAGGCAGTCCCAGTGTCGCAATTTCTTTTCGGTTCTTACCTGTGAAAAGTTATTATATTTCTTGGTAGTTTTACTGATTCCTTGCGATGATGGCATGTTACAATTGCACAGGATGGCATTTTGGAAAAAAACGGTAATTTCTTCTAATATTCGTGCATCTTGACTCGTCTCACAGAGCGTAAACTGGCAGCCAGTGTATGCTCGTTAAGCTTACATTTGTCTCACTTAAAAACGCGGCTTGCCCTATCTCCTGTATGGGAAAATCTGTGGATAAGACCTACGCCTCGTTATTGGCCGGCTGATATGTTTTATCTAGATATAGGGTACCTAAGATGTGTTTTTATGTATAAATTAATAATGTATGTTGTTTGTGCAAATATATGTTTTATCTATCTGTCTGGGTAAAATTTTGCGCCAACACTCATTTTGCTTTCATAAAATAATGCATAACTTCAAGCAAAAAAATATATAAATATACGAGTCTGGATTGATTTTTATTTTACATTATAATCTCGACACTGGAGGTCACTGTTTCGCCCAAGTTTGAGTAAGAAATCTCCTTTATAAATTTTCCTTTGTGTTGGGCCGCTCTATTTGTATACAGGACGTAATTAATAATAATTTAATATTTATTGGGTATTATGTACCAAAATTATTTCGTATTACTCGAAATACCTTTTTCACATACAATTTTTTTCCGTCATAGACTTATCGTGGCAAAGAATTGGAAAATATTATTTGTAGGAACAGTTACCCTTGCGACCGTTTAAGCACGAGCGTATTTTTATAGAAAAAGTTGTTTTTAGATAAACACGTTTTAGTAACTTTTATTTATTTATTTCCGAGTCACTTAAGAGGGAGTTTTAGTGATATTCCCTATGTAAACAAAATAACACTAATATAAGATAAGTATTTAAGGTATTTTAATTAATAAAACAACCCCACGATCAAACATGACTCAATCATACTCTATTGAAAAAGTTAATGGAATTGCCATCAGCAGGAGCAAAAAATGAAACTGTAAACAAGGAAATGATGAAACTAACCGGCATTTCTAAGTCACAAGAAATTAACTATTACATTTTCAAAGAGAGCCTCTAGTATGGAAAATTAAACTGCTTTTAACACCCAGGCATTAGTACTTACCTATATGCTTTATAAACAATTCTATTATTGTAAAATCTACTAAATTCGTCCAATGTTTGACACCGTCAATGACTTTCATTACCGAGGGGCCAACTTATAGTAAGCTGTCAAGCTAGCTTAGCAGTTTGCTTTTACAAAAAACTTGTGATTGTTTTGTTGTGGTTAATAAACAATAATGGTTTGAGTAAATTGTACTTCTACTGCTTTAATTTTTAGTAAATTTTCTTCTTCTTTAAATGTATGTATTCTTAAAAATAGCTGCATTTAACTGAATTTATGAATGTTGGTAGAAAAACTATTAATAGGTACCTATAACATATTGCCACAATTGATTACTTTGTGTATTATTGTCTATTTACTACAGGTACCTATTTTTTAGTCTAACTGACTAAAAAAATATAGGTATTGATAATAAATTCCATGTGGAATGTAGCTAACAAAAACACATAGTCAGTAAAATTTATTATGATAAAGGTTCAAATTGCTTTTAAATTGAAAACAAAAGGATAACTTTCACAAAATCATAAAAGATTTTCAGCAGAAAGCTTTGTAAAGGTTTTGTTTTTTGGAAACCTTATTCATATTACTCATAATTATTTTGATTATTCATAAATTATTTAAAGTAAAAATAAATTATAGTACAAATGCCTTTCCCTATTTTCAACCTCTGTTAGAATCTTTACAATAAAAGACATTAAACATATTTTGTACTTCAACTAAAAGACTACTACTTCTACTATTATAAAGCCTTTTTAATGGTTCTACATTTTTTGATTAGTTCCAATGAGAACCAACTATGCATAATTTCAAAAAGTAATTACAATTCCTACTTTACTAGAAGAAATACTTTCACAGCTTCCAAACAGAAAATAAAAAAATATCAACTGTTGCTTAACAGTCTTCAATTCAATGTTAAAACCTTGAAAGAAATTTGTGGTTAGACCACCCACCCTGTCACTAGCTTCCAAACTAAGGGGGGAGGGGGTATCTACCCCCAAAAGTGAAACGAAACCACGCAAATACTATATGTGTAAATTATTGCTCTAAATATGAACACCAATATTTTAATTTACAAAATCAAGATAATAACGCACAACGCCATTACATTAACACTCTTAATGTAAAGAGAAAAATATGTTTTGCTTTTTCAAGTGATAGACGGCTTACAATCAAAGGAATAAAATATAAATGTGGGTATAATCAAATCAAAGTAGTAGGTACTTACATTAAATAGCATACTATGTCCAGCCTGGTAGTTTGATAATTTTACTATTGTTATGTTGAAACCTAACAGTGATATTACAAACACAACACTGTACAGAGTATTTTTGCCATAAAAATCACGTCTACGTTTTCCTTTATATGTTTAAAACAAGTTAAACCACATAAAAAAAAGTTGAAACGCGAACTTATAGTGTTTTTTGCCTTAATACAGTTAGGAACAGCAAGTACAGCGAACGCACAGTAGTCACGATATACAGCGCAATACGTCTCATTCGCAGTTGCTCTCAGAACTGTTTGACTTGATGTTTTTGAAAACAAAGTGAAGTATAGACGAACGCAGGAAATGTCATTAGATTGTTATAGTTTTTATGTATTTCCAACTATGGATACCCAGTTTTAAAGCCAAGCACAGCAGGCGTTAACTTAAAGCGTGAGTTCCAATGCCGTACATTTAGTCTATTCTTTATGGCTCAATAACATTATTACCAGTTATGAAAAATCTTCTTTAAAGTTTGGTAAACAGTTAGATGTATAGTCATAATACTTATTTTTAACTAGGAATAATTCAAGTGTTATTACTCACTACTTTTTTTATGAAAGCCATATCATCTCGAGAAGGAGATCATAAATTAAAATATTTATACTAAGTCAAGTCTATAAGGACCTATGTATATCTAGCTTAAATTAAATATCACACACATTAGGAAACATTTAAAACTTACAAATAATATAGAAAGCGTGAATTCATTAAAAAAGGATGGTTTGTCACCAGTAAACGAACAATTAAATAAAAATTGAAATCTATATTTTGAGTTTCATTTTTTGTGTCCATCTTTTAATATATTGTTATTGAAAACAATTAACAAACACTTGGTTATTTTGGAAGAAAAGTATCTGTCTAAAACATCATACTAAGATTTGAACTCTTTAAAAAATAAGTATCAGATTGAAGAAGATTTATCGAGGTAAAGATATCAGCTAGATACTAGCAACATTATACATCCGTCCATCCATTTTCATTTCGCAAACTCAAAAAAACGACGACGGAAAAGAAAAAGACCATAGTTGTTGTTCGATAATAAATATATTTTCTTCATATAATGTGAGTCATTTGCTGTTTATGTTGTCAGTGTTTAATTTTAACAGTTTGAAAATACGGATTCATTATCTAAAGGTTTTTAATTGTGAGTATTGTGACATTTGATTAAATATTGTTTGTAAAGTGAGAAAGTGACCGTTGCGGTTGTCGCAGCGGCTGCAGATGCGATCTAGTTTCACATCTCACCTTTTATTGGGCACAGCTATAAATGAACCGGCTCGTAATTAACTATTTGTTCCGCTGTATAAGCTGCGTTGTCATTTTATACTCGAATGGTGTCTCATGTTGAATCGCAGTTATCCCATAGTAAGATTTATTATTTCACGTTTATAGCGTGATAAAATACGCCTACCCCAAAAAAGAAAGTGTCAATATATCAAACTTATATCGAATTCTTCTATACATCTGCCTATTGCATGTTTTAAGCACACAACTCATTGTTCATTGGAACAAATGGTTTTTAAATAATTGAGTTACTTGTACAATTTTAGAAGAATAGACTAAAATTCTTAGTTTTAATGTACTAATAATATCAATGAACCTTGATCTTACAAGATGAAGGTGAGGTCAGCTGATGTCTTGAAAGCAGGTGTAATTTAATTTCAGGGTTAACATACATCCTTTTAAAGAAAATAGACATGCACTTATCATAATGCTAAGGAAATAGTATGTTTTATAAAAATCACTGTCTTTAAAGCCTGCTCTTTTATATGGCTGTAAATTATACAATGTTTTAATTTTAACCCTTTGTATTGTTGAAGGACTGATCAATACAATGCATATTAAGCTGTTTCTACCACACAACATTACAGTAAACAATGTGAGATGATATCTTTCTTTCTTAAATATTTATTAAATAAACATTAAATTGTTTGCAGGTAATAAAATAACATTGATTAAGACAATTACTCAACAGTACAGTTAAACTACTCCTATAAAAATGGAGGATGAAAATGAATATAAGAAATTGCCTACTGAAGACAAATGTGTACACAAGCTGTGGAAGGCCCGAGTGGCAGGATATGAAGAGGCCATAAAGTTATTTAACCAGATTGATGATGAAAAATCCCCAGAATGGAACAAATACCTTGGATTGATAAAGAAATTTGTCACAGACAGCAATGCTGTTGCTCAGGAAAAAGGTCTGATTTTTTTATTTATTCTAAACTAACATTTGACCCCAAAAATTTGGATACTTCTCTAAGTACTCCCTAAGTGGAATTATGTTTTAGTGCTCTACTTAGGCAAATTAAAATATTGAATCAAAAATGGACTCTTAACACTTTTAAAATCATACTTTATCATTATGGATGGTATCTCTTGTTACCATATGTTAATGTTGTACTTTTCTGACAATTGTTATTATTATTTTTGACATTATTTTTATATTATTGTTCTATTAATAGTAATAATACATTAGCCCCCACTCTTTGGGCATATTCAATTAGTGTTAGCTACTATAATTTGAACCTCATCATATACACTGGGTAAGTTTACTGTAGATTTAGTATAGACTCTCAAGGCAATGCCGCCATAAAAGGCAATGCATTTTTGAGTTACACCACACAGTTACAAATAAGTACTCTAAGTGCTTTGTTATTATGTTGTTACTCTCAATTGGTTATGTTTGAGCAGAGATTTATATCTTCCTTGATGTTTATTAAACCTATTTAGGTTGAATCATAAGCTAAAAGCCCTTTATTCAACCTAAACAGGTTGAATGTTAGAACACTGCATAGGTGTAGTTAGTGTTAGTAGTAATTGGTTGTGGTTTGATTTCATGCTTTTTACAAAAGAAATAAAAATTGTTACTTTTAAAATCTATAGTCTAGTTCTATGACTATAACATGTCAAGTACTATTTCAGAATGACAATAAGAATACTATTGTTTGTGGGGTCAGTTGTCACCTGTGAGATGAGGCATTAATAATAAATATCCTCACACAGTGTCATCTAGTCCCAAGTTAAGTGTGTAGACTGTATTATGGGTACTAAACAATGGATAAATAAACTTATATACATTTTTTTGTTTTGTAAATACATACATATTATACATAGAAAACACCCAGACCATTACAAACAGACATGTTCATGCACACAAATGTTTCTACTGCCAAGATCGAACCCGGAACTCTTTGGTTTTGCAGTCGACCTCTCAACCGGGACACCAAATAGGTCATCAATTTTTTTCATACATTTGATAGCCGACAATGAAAAAAAATTAGCGTATGTTAGGTTAGGATAAATGGATTTTGACTTTGAATCCAGAACAACCTTTTTCAGGATCAAGTCTATTTCATCACTGGCCATCACATTTTTCCGCTAGATTCAGTCTCATACCAAACCTCAGCGAGGCTTTGGCCATGTAATTTTCTCCACTGGACATCAATAGTGTTGTTCACCATTACACAAAAGATCCGGAGCATCTGTGCCTCATTGGTTTGGCCACATAACAATTTCTTTTCGAATTTTCAAATTATATGTTTAATCGACACTCTTATGGTGAAGGAAAACATCGTAAGGAAATCTACGCCTTCACTCTCGCACGCCTGCGTAGAAATTCAAAGGTTGTGCATGAAGTCGGTCAATCGGCACTCGGCCCGCGTGGACGACTGCGGCCTATACACCCTTTACGGTTAGGCTCCTGCCCCTCGGTGGGTACGTATAATGAGCTGAGATGATGACTCAAAAGAACCGCTGAAAGTAACCTATAAATTCCTTTCTTTACGTGCGTAGGTATCTCACGATGTTTTCCTTCACTATAAGATCGTCAGATAAACGTGCATATAATTTCGGAAAGACATTGGTACATGGCGGGATTTACACCTGCACCCTTTAGATCGGACGGCAACAGCAAAAGCCACCGACGCTCTGTATAACAATTTATAAGTATTGAATTATTAAAAGTTTGAATTGTCAAGAGTGAATCGGTATGTCTGCGTTTTACCATTTTTACCACTTATTACATCAAACAGTGAGAGTGCTTTAGACCATTCTGTATAAATAGCTATATTTCTAGCTCGCGGTCATTTGGAAGAAAAGGCTAAGTTTGCATCTACGAAGCTCGCTATGCTCATCAGATCGCGGCGGTTTTTCATGTCGAGTCATCGCCTGCAACTTTATAAGGCGCAAGTTCGGCCGCACATGGAATACTGCTCCCATCGGGCGGGAGCGCCGCAATACCAACGTTTTCCTCTTGACCGCATCCTAAAGAGAGTGGCTCGAATCTAGGGTTTCTCTTCGAGAATTCTCGAGCCGAGAATTCCCGGGAAATTTTGCCTTACTCGAGACGAGAAAAAAGTGGTCGAGAAATCGAGAAATTCAGTCAAAAAATTAAAAACTTGATAACGTGCTTGCGTTCTCGTTGCGGCTCTGCCACGCGTCGTGCGAAATTAAATGAAATAATTTGTCCTATTAGAGGAGGGCACCGAAATTTGATATTTCACACGGTCGTTGTAATTATTAAGATTTAAGTTCCTCTCAGGAAGACCCAGCTAATTACTTTTCTTAAAAACGTTTCTAATACGTTATACTAGAGTACATAATAGAAAACGAACGTGTTTTCTCCTTGTCTGGAACTAATTATTAAGCTAGTCTGATTGTTATTTTTTATAAGGAATTAAACTGTCGTTTTATGCTACGTAATTGAAAAGTTTGTAGTACAGACTGAGACTAAAATAAATTATTTAGTATGTAAGGTACTAAGTTTCATTGTGGTGACATGATGACATTGTTTTTAGAAGATATTTTATTTGTTTTTTTTTTCAAAGAAAAAGACTATTTAGTATATTTGTTTGTAGAAACTAGAAAAATGATAAGAAGATCTCGCTAGAGTTTTTTCGCTTAATTAAAGTTTTCTATAGTTGAATTAAACTCACATGAAACTAAAAATAAACGTTGGTCATTGATAAATGTTGAATATTGCATAAAAAGTATAGTTTTATTGTTAAATCAAATATGTTTTGAGCTTTTCAATATTTCTCGACAACCCGAGAATTCCCGGGAAATAGTGGTCGAGAATTCTCGTGCTCCGAGAAATAAAAAGGTCGAGAAATGAGAAACCCTACTCGAATCGTCGACGATACAGATCTTACTGACCAGCTGGACCCTCTGAGTTTGCGTAGCATCGTGGCATCTCTTTACATTCTCTACCGCTTGTATCACAGGTAGTGCTCAGATGAGCTGTTCGGGCTTATTCCTGCGGCTGAGTTCCACCACCATACATCTCGAAGGAACTCCAAATTTCATTCTCACCACCTGGATGATTGGAGGTCTTCCACAGTTCGATTCTGTCGTCATTTTCTGCCACGTAGGACAAAACTGTGGAATGAACTTTATCTGGAAACATTTCCGGAGCGATACGACCTAGCGTCCTTCAAAAAAAGAGCGTACACACTTTTAAAGGGCCGGCAACGCATTTCTGGGACCTGAGGTCTTGCAAATGTCCATGTGTGGCGGTGTCACTAACCATCAGGTGAACCGTATGCTCGTTAGCTCCTGTTCAATAAAAAAAAATCTTTGACGATGATAAAAATATACTTCTTCAAGGAGAGTAACATCCTGTCTATACTACGATTTTGCCAATCATATTTCTTCCTAGTCGATGCAGCAAATTGCAAGATATAAATAAATAAAAAGGGCATGATGAATGATAATGCACTTAACGTTGTTTATTGTCTAATTTAAGTAAGATATCAGAATTTGTTTTTCCAAGGGCTTTGATCTATTTCCAGATTTAATGTTACTTTATGAATGTTAAGAGTATTTGACCAGGTATGTTCTTAGTAGCTACTCCATCTATGACTCATTATAGTAAGTTCCATTGAACCTTGGAAAAATATCTTTGCATTTTCAACAAAATAATACTTAGCCTATTATCGCTAATCTGTCGTCACGTTTATGTTTATGTGACTTAAAGTATGGCATTAACACGTGCACGTGGGTACCGATCCACATGCCTTTAATCCCTTTATGATGAAGCTGAAGTATATCTTATTAGGTATAGAATGTGGAGTTTTTTTGGGTAATTGACCGTAAAGAGGTAGTTTCTTGATGAGATTTATTTTAGTTACATTGTGATCACTTTGGGGTTCGGTACTTTAAAGGGAAAAAACCGAAGCTTTTATAACATCTCTTTCTTATCTGTCTGTTTGTCATTTTATCAAGTATGTAGTTTCTTAACCTCGCATGTTGCGAACTTCATTTAATTTTTTGTTATATTGATTTAAGTAGCAAAATGAATATGTATACATCAACACATACCTAACATTAAAATTGAAGCTCACAATTGACTAAAAAATTTGAAATTGCCTTTATCGGTTAGAATTTTTGGGAAAGGTCTAAAACTTAACATGGGTATGCAATATTATCAACGGGATAGTGTTTAAGTTCAAGGGGGTTTCAATTATTTTTTATTGTTTAATTCTTGTATCACATGAAAGAGCTTTTTGTGTATGACTCAAAACAGATTTAAATATTTTTTAAGACGCATATTTAATATGATGACAAATTTATTCATTTATTTAATCATACGAGACAAATAAAATTTAAATAAATACACTGGTACATAAATTTATTCGAGTTTTTGACGTACATCTGAATCGTCGTACTTGTTTAACAATCATGTTTTACAAATTATAAAATAACACTTATGTTAATAAACATATATTTTCGTTCACAAAATGGCAATACTTCAATTTATAAGTAAAACTTAATGTAGGTATTCTAAACAAAAGTTACATAAGAAATAATTACAATCTTTCTGGGCGAAATGTAGGTAGAATGATCTAACATGCTATGCACCGCATATCAGTACATCCTTGTTCACAACACAACTTATAAAATGCAACGCTCTGATCTAGTATGTTCCGAAAAAATACTGTATCAAGTTTGGCATAAAAAGCCTGTTATTCATCTTATCGTGTCTGTAATCTGATATGAAACCATTAGGCGAACTTTCGTGTTGAATTTATGACTTCATTTTTTTAAACTGCTGCTAAAATATCAATTAGTTACTTGCGCTATGCGGCCAAAGACCTTACAGCCTTGATTTAGACTGAGAGCTTTGCGTACGCCACTTGACTGCATGTTTTTTATTGGCACCTGTTAGAAAGTATCCGTGTAAAATATATAAAAAAAATATTTCAGGAATTACATTTTTACAAAGAGTTGCATGCTTGATTTAAAAATACAATTACAAAAAAGCATTATTTAAAAAATTACATTATTATTTTATAATTATTGTCACAAGTATCATATACATAGTGGAATTACATTATTAACTGGGTTTACAAAATATAGCTAGCACAGTTTGAACAATTTACGAATCGATTGCAAATGTCCTACATTTTAGTAAGCGGGTGACACCCACATGTGGCTTTTACTTTCTTTGTTTTCTGTTTCAATAATGGACGCCTTTGCTCAGCAATGTATAAACGTATCAGCATGTGGTTGCGACTTCTATTATATGTCCCCCCTTTGCTAATGGAATGCTCTGGAAAAGTTACATATTTTGCGCGAATGATCTGTAACTGCAGGAAAAATAGAAGTTGTTAAAAATTTTAGGCTTTCAATTTACTGAGTTTTTGGTTCTTACAGCCGTAAATCGTCCTTGTCGTCACTAGTACCGTTGTTAAACTATGAAAACTTAGTTATCCAATATAGTACATTCCTCTCTAAAGTTACTTTTACCAGGTGGTAGATTCGATACTGAGTCGTTTAGGTAGATACCACCGCAGTGCCAGATATCATCCCGTGAAACAGGAGTGTTATGCACTTTTGTGTTTCGGGATGAGGGCACTGTAGCTAGTGAAATTACCGGGTATAAGAGACACCGGGTATAACATCTGTTGTCGGGCGCAGTGCGGCATTGATGGAGGATAATAACTGTCTGTCAGTTGTTGGTCTCCTTTAATGCCGCTCTGTCATGGTCTGGCGTATCACTTACCATCAGGTGAGCGTCCAGACCGTTCTGTACACTTAAAAAAAAGTTAATAAAAACATGGTCACTTGAAATATTGGGAACTAGAGGTAAATCTATCTTACTGGTCTGGTCCTTCATAAATTAGATACTAGCTGTATCTCGCGTTTTAGGTATTTTTCCGTAATAAAACGCCGTAGTACCAGCTAGCTAATTCCATACCAAATTTTATTTAAATCGCGTCAGCCGCGTTACACGTGAAGATGTAAAAAACTGAGACTACACTTATTGAGTTGGCAATCGAGAGAGAGGATGGAAGTGATCATATCGCCATGGTTACTTCTAGACTTGGACAACCCGAAAGGAGAAAATAGTGCGTTACGAAACTTTTAGGGAGAGGTATTTTTTACCTCTACTCTATAACTCTCGAAACTTACTGAAAATTGGCGTGCAATACGGCGGAGATAATAATAGCGGAGATACCATCGTGGTATCTCCGCTCGAGTAGGTCCATTCGTTTCGAAACTCCCACACTTAATTAAAATCAGATTAATTTTATTATGTATGTGCTATGACTGCTATGTTATATCTGTTTTCCTTATTTTCCTCCAGGGAAGTATCCTACATGTTCTATGTGTCGTCAAGATGTTGTTTTTGTTGAAGGTCTCGAAGCAGCACTGGTTTTCGTGGAGAACTGTGGTCATGCGGGCAAGACCGCTGGCGAAGTCATGTCCGGTATTGTAGCGAAGTGCATAGCAGCGCCCAAAACAAAAACCAAGGACCTCGCTCTGCAGGTATATCGATTTATGAATATGTTACATGTTTAGTATGGTACTTATTTTTGCATACCTAATAAAATAATATTTTGACCTTGATAAATTTAATCGATGCAATACCATTGTGCATGTATGAAACCAAAATATGTGCATTTATTAAAATTAAACATCTGTTCTTATTAGTATGGTACAAGATATAAAATCTTACAATTTATATTTAAACAGTTCTTGGTATTTTATATGGATGCAAAGAATTAAATTCTCTATGGTTAGTATTTTTCTCAAATTCCCGTCAATTTGCGTAGGTGACACTGATGTACGTAGAAATAGAAAAACATGAAGTGGTCGAAGAGGAACTCCTTAAAGGTATGGAACAAAAGAACCCAAAAGTGGTGGCGGCCAGCACATCGGCGTTGAACTCGGCTCTGAAACAGTTCGGCAACAAAGTGATCGCGATAAAGCCGATGGTGAAGAAGATACCAGTACTTCTCGCCGACAGGGACAAGTCGGTCCGCGAGGAGATGAAACAGCTTGTTATAGAGATGCACAGGTTTGTTCTTGAATAAATCCTTCCATGCTTTATGACGTAATGTTTACGCGAATACTTTTTGTTAGCTCAACCCATAGAGCTCCATAAAGATGCCGTTGTAAAATTAATTAGGCCTTTGATAATCCAGTTTGTGGATATCCTTTTGTACAAACAATAAAAAAGCAGCATAGTCAGTCCAGTCCCGTGAGACGTAGTCTCTGTAAGGTACCTGTAAGCCAACCTGCACAGCATAACAAGAGGGAGATTGTGTCGTACTTTGCTGTCCCAATGCATGTTGGTGACTGTTATTACTTAGCTTTCTCCTATATTTCAAATATTTTGTACTAAGTAGGTAGTTATGTTTCCATAATAATGACATCGTCTATGTTTCATGATTCAGAGAAATACCTTTTAGGCCTTTAAAAGCAAGATATTATTCTTAAACCAAAGTATATTCAAAAGTACTCATTCATAAAATTACACTTCGAAATAATTTCTAAATTCTAGGTTTCTTATGTAAAAAAACTTATAGTATATTATTTATTTTGTAGCATAGTTATATAACGACAACTAAGGAATGTCACAATTTGTACACTTGCACATATAGAGAAAAGATTTTGTGTCAATCATCCAACGATCGACCATTGCTATATAGTTGCTTGACTTGTGTGTTGACCGAGTGTACTTGCCGATACGCCATGGAGTCCTCATATAATATATTGATATTATATCCACAGAATCATTGCTCATTTAATTCTCACTATGTTCAAACATCAAATAAAATTTCTAAAACTTTTTGTGTTTTTGAGGTTTAGTTTGCTTTATGGACTTAACTGAAATCTCAAACATGTTCCAGATGGATCGGCCCCGCCATAGAACCTCATATAGCCTCGTTACAAGCAGTGGTCCAGCAAGAGCTGAGGGAATCGTTCACAGCAACCGACGTCGGTGCCCACCCCTCCAGGTACCTGCGCTCGCAACAGAATCGTATCAGGGATACACCAGCTGCTGACTCTACTGATGGTAAGGGTTTTTTTATCAAGGGACATTTCACTGGTTGTTAATACGCACGTAACGAGACATAACTTGCACGTCTCACGCGCACTGACAGATAAGTTATATGACTAATATTCTTAGTACTATTTCGGCGGTCCGAGGCGTATCTCCGAGCGTTCTCTCGTCTAACGGAAACCATAACTACAAAGAAAATGAAGCTACATATATCAAAATAAAATGGGAAAAAAGGCTTTTGAACCCCTTTTAATATCAACGTGACGTTCGACGCGTTGTCTATACTTTTCAATTAAGCCATTGAATGCCGGGAATCCAGACACAATAGATAATCTATTGTATGGCACCTTAAGGCGTCATTGGCGTTCAAAGGTTTCAAAAATATTTTGTACAAGTATTATTTATTAGTTAATTGATAATGATTTCTCTATAATTACTATTATGAATGATTCGTCCGGTCTTTGACCTGGGACTGAATGTGATCGAGATCTGAGAGAATTTTAAAGTTCTAAGAGCTTAAGGTTTATTCATAAGGGATCCAAACCTGATAATGTACATAAAAACTGATATGAGCAACTTTTTCGATTTGTGATATCCACTTATTCCCATACATTTTGTATTAGGATTGGAATCAATATGTGTAAAGACAATATCCATATATTGCTATGAAATAAACTTCATAATGAGCTTTACAGATTTGTTTTTAAACCCAATCAACATTACAGGAGTACCAGATGATGACGATGCGGAAACAGGCGGCGGTGATTCCGGTGACATGGACCCATACGACCTTCTTGATCCAGTCGAGATACTTTCTAAGTTGCCCAAAGATTTCTATGACAAACTGGAGCAAAAGAAGTGGCAGGAAAGGAAGGAAGCACTCGACGCTTTGGAGAACCTATTGAAAACAGCGCCGAGATTGGAACCTGGTGATTACGCGGATTTAGTGAGAGCGTTGAAGAAGGTATGTTGTGTAACAAGATTTTTCAGTCTGATTAGAAATTTCGTACATTAAAATGTATAAAGAAATGCCCTGAATTAACAAGTTTCTAATCAGATTCTTCTCAAACTTCTCAACTAGAATTAGATGAACAAGTCTGAAAATTGTTTTGATTGGTCAAGCGGTCTCGTAATTTGGTCATTCGTTTAAATTCGACATATACCCTTATGTTGTTTTGTCTAAGCATGACATAAAGGTCGCATCGTAGCTGTCTTTATGAAATGCTAAATAATTGTGGTCGACTAACTAAATTGCTGCTAATGCTTTTTTGGCAAAGATTACAACATAAATAAAATATGTTTTTTCTTTATCTTTCAGGTTATATCAAAAGATACAAACGTAATGTTGGTTGCGTTGGGCGGGCGGTTAATGGGAATGGTAGCTAGCGGTCTCCGTAACAAGTTCTCTCCGTACGCAACGGCGTGCGTTCAAGCCATTCTGGAGAAGTTTAAGGAGAAGAAAACAAATGTTGTAGCTTCACTTAGGGAAGCCATCGACGCTATATACCCATGTGTAAGTTTGCACATATTATATTTGAATTTACTTACTTACCGCAGTCCACGACTCGATGTAGAGCTCCACCATTCTGCCTCAGATATTCTGGTCTTCTGCTTTTTCTCCCATCCTCCACCAGCGACGTTTCGCAAGTCGTTGTTTCACCGGTCCGAGCGTACTTTGCTAGTATGCTACGCCAGCCAAGATGCCGTCTCCACTCCCGAACTCGTCTTCTCCATCTGCCATCGATATATGGACATATGAGACCAATATTAGTTTAATTAACTGATCAAACATTCGAGATAGTGTATTTAAAATTTTGTTTGTCTAACTTTTTATTCTGGCTAATCCCTTAAACGACATGAATAAAGTAATAAAGGCTACTTTTATTTCCACGCGAATATCGTAACTAGCTGGACCTATCTAAACTTATACAATTATGTATGAAAAAAGGTTCATTGGTCAAAAGAGAAGTTTATTTCAATGTGTCGTAATAATACTATTATTATTATTTAGAGTTTTTTTTTGTCATACGATTGTAATAAGTACTAAGTTAAGTAATAAAGCTGCAATTAACGATATAGACTAACGTCAGTTCTCTCTTTCTCTCTTCAACCCATTTTAGGCCAGATATCCTGGTCCTCTGCTTGTCTCATCCAACCTCCGCCAGCGACCTTAGTAACGTTACGTATAACGTCAGTTATAATCATCAAATTACTGACATTGATGAAAGTTTTTTTATCAAGCTAGAACCTAGAACTCATGATCAAAGTTACGTCATATAACAAATAAAATAAACAGACTAGATAATAATAGATAATGTTAACAAATAAAAACAGATTTGAATTTAAAGATGCCCTCTAAAAGTATTATAATGACTTCGTGTTACTGATCCTAATACAATATTTTGTATTTCAGACAAATCTCGAAGCTATTATGGAGGATATGCTGGCAGCTTTCGAGAACAAAAACCCCTCCATAAAGGCGGAGAGTGCCATGTTCCTAGCGAGGGCGTTATGCCACACGCAACCGGCGGCTTTCAATAAGAAACTGATCAAGGCTTACGTAGCTGGGCTGCTGAAGTTGCTTGAGAGTGCCGGTAAATATTGAAATAATCAGTAACACCTATGGGAGACAATGTCTTGTAATTGTTACCTTAATCATATTTTACGTTTTATAAGTTTATAGTATTTCATTGTTTAGACTGCTAAATAGCATTGCGTTGTAAAGTGGCCACAGAATCGCTTATGTTAAGTTAAAACTTATCATCAAAACAAAAAATCTATTATTTCGAGCATATGAAGATGCTCGCCGAACTAAGATGGTGATCTATGATCTTTCCCCAACACGTTATGCTCGTAATCAACTCCCTCCACATAGGTCTAGGTGGGATAGTCTAGGTACTAAAGAGTACTGTACCTACGGTATTATTTATGGTTATAAATAATGTTCACAGACCCAACGGTTCGTGACGCCGCAGCCGAAGCGTTAGGCACGGCCACAAAACTCGTCGGAGAGAAGAACATAGCACCGCACATAGGGAAAATAGATAACCTGAAAGAGCAGAAGATCAAGGAATTTGCTGATAAGGTAAATGATCCAGACCTATTCATAGTAAGAACTAGTTTGGCCAATTGTGATAAATCTTGACCACCTCCAAATTTGTCCTATAAAGCTATTTGTGAGATGGTTTGACAGTGCAAGTATTAAACATTAAGTCACCTATCTGTCAGATAAGCTAGTGTCTCACTGAAATAATTGACGACCCATTTGGTGTTGCGGTTGAGAGGTCGACTGCAACACCAAGGGTTCCGGGTTCGATCCTTGGACAATACAAACGTTTGTCTGTATGAACATGTCTGTTTGTAATGGTCTGGGTGTTTTCTATGTATATTATGTATGTATTTACAAAAAAAAATGTATACAAGTATGTTTATCCGTGGTTTAGTACCCAAAATACAGGCTTCACGCTTAACTTGGGGCTATATGGCGCTGTGTGAATGTCAGTGGATATTAATTTATTATAATTAATATCATCACCCTATACGGTTAAGCTCGTGCCCCTCGGTGGGGATGTTTAATGAGCTGATGATGATGATAAAATAATTAACAGGTAACATAGGTTGAAAAAAATTGTTATTTCAATATTACAATCAGACACTCCAATTTTATTTATATACAGTTATAAATTATGTATTTTTGTGAACACGACGTGTGCGACTTAGTCAGGTTTGACAATTCAAATATGTATTTATATCAATAGAGTTGAGCTGTATGTGTCATTATTTTCAGGCTGTGATACAAGTAAAAGTAGCCGCTCCTAAGAAAGAAGCTAAGCCAAAGGCGGCGCCCTCTAGCAAAGGCGACACGAAGCCTTCCGCCGGATCTGCACAGCCTAAGCCGGTGAAGAGACCACCATCAGGTTAATATCGATAATTTTATACTTTTTATTTTTTTTTTTTTTTATTATTTTTATTTCGATATAAATTTAAAGATATTTTTATTTCTCGAATACATTTACACAATCACTTACATAAAAACAACACTCGTATGTGAATATCTAATAGCACACTATTGGGTTTTTAAAAATAATTTTACTTCTCTAACTTCGTTATTGTAATGAAAATATTTTTAAAACTTGTAGTATTATTCGTTTTACACTACATTTTACATTATTCGTTTTTTAAACTTATGACTAATCATTGTTAAGCACTATGTAATTTACCTGTTCAAATAATGCTTTTGGATTCAGTTAAACCGGCTTCGGACGTGACCAAAACGTAATATGAAACTTCTATCAATAAACAGTTTCAGGATTTGCAACTCTGAATCGGCGTCGATTATTTTTTCCATAGCCCTTTGAGCGCCACATAGAGACGCCTTAAAGCGTTACAAACATAGATTTTCCATTGTGTCTATTCCTGGTGCTGAACGGGTACAGTACTACTACAGTCATATTCGTTATTATTGTCCAGGGGCAGCCAAGAAGGTTGCTGGACCGGCAAAGAAGACTACTGGTCGTGCCCAGCCCAGTCCGCCTCGCGAGCAAGAGCTGTCCCCTGAGGAGGTCGACGCGAGGGCAGAGGATCTCTTTCCGCCCGACGTTCTTACAGGTAAAATTTAAAGTGAAACTAGAAACTACATTTTCTAGCTAAATACAGCATTCACACGAATGTTGTATTTAGCAATTATCGGCATAAAATATACTGTTAAAATATTTTTTTATTATTTTATTTTATTTATTTATTTAGAAAACAAACGGTCATACATTTTATTACTTTCTACATATATTGTTTTTACAAACAGACCTATAGTTTCCTTCATTAATCAAGTTACATATAATTAATTTGAGCTTAGCTCCGAATTAGTATTAGTGTAATGTTACTTGTACAATGTTAATTATTAGGTATAATGAGGTTTAATTGGTCATTCGGTAAATTTATAATCCGTTATTTAGACAGGAATACAAAAATGAACAGATTGCAGGACAAGCCAAAATCAGGAATCAAAGGCTTTTTTATCAAGTGTATTGTACAGCAAAATATATCAATATCTGACAGTTTACTACAATCATTGTATAGTCTGCAGGCACGCTTTATAAAAATATTAACAATAAGACGTTTTACATTTGGGATATAAAACAGATCTTTACTACGACAGTGACGCTCATGTCCACGGGTACTCTGAAATACATTATGCAGAAGTTAGGGCCTCTAAGAGGTTATGAATTATTTTATAAAGTAGGACACAGTCAACACAGTCACGGCGAACTTCCAAAGATTTATTTTATGACGTTTAAGTGAATCTTCGTAACCAATAAAAGTATTACCCAGCCTATAATCGAGTGCTTTAATGTATTTTTTTGTATGTTTTCTATTCTATTAATATGACACATGTAAAAAGGTTTCCAGACAGCACATGCAAATTCAAGTCGACTTAATACAAAGCTATTGTACAAGATTTTGTATGTTTGAGATTTTTTGAATGGTTTTGCAACTCGAAGTATAAACCCTAATTGTCTAAATGCTTTTTCTATTATAGTGTCAATATGAGGAATAAATGTGAGTTGCGCATCCATATGACACCAAGGTCACGGATTGTGTTACTCTGTTTAGCCTTACACCATTTAATCATAGTCGTAAGATAATATATTCCGCTTTCTGGAATAGGTTATAACGTTACACTTATCTAAGTTCAAAATAAACTATTATCATTACAGAATTGGCCAAAACTATTCAGATCCTCCTGTAAAGCTACAGTCTTCGATATCACGTATGATTCTAAATATTTTGTGTCATCGGCGTATAAAAGGATGTCTGAGTGTTCTATATATCTACCAATGTCGTTAATGAATAACGTAAATAATAAAGGCCCCAAATGTGAGCCTTGTGGACGCCTGAAGTGACAGGTTTTTGTTGAGATATAAAACCAGAAAGAACTACACATTGATTTCTATTTTCAATATACGACTTATCCAACGATAAAGATCACCGTGTATACCAAGTTGCCAAAGTTTTATTAGAAGGCTTTTGTGACAATTTTGTCAAATGCTTTGGCAAAATCGGCATACACAGCATCAACGCTAAACCCTTTGTCCATAGCCTCAGAAACTTTAGTGGTGAAGTCTAAAAGATTGCTCTCAACCGAGCGACCCTTATAGAAACCGTGCTGATTTGTGAGATGTGCCGTTGTACTACACTAAAAATCTGTTCAGTTACAATTTTTTCGCATATTTACTGAATTGACATAATTTGATATCGGCCTGTATTTTGAGTATTTTGAACATAATACTGTTGCAATAAACAATAATAAATAAATAGTTAATATCTTCTGACAGACACACTTTACAGGGCACCATCTAGCCCCAATTTAGGCACATAGTAATGGTACTATGGATACTAAACAATGGATATGGTATGTGTTTACATTCAACGGCCCGATTAAAGTTTATATACTGATGATCATTTAATATAAACGAACATTAAACCGTTTTATATATTTATTATAATCCCGTATAAATTAATTAAAATAAATTAATTTAAATCTAATAAAATGATCAAGATATCAGAAATTACATTAAGGTTCCCGGTTCATTCTCTGTTCAGTTCAAACATTTGTGTGCTTTTTTAATTTCTGTTGAGAACAAATATAACACGTTATTTATTACCCATAATAAAAGCTGCTTACTTTAATTAAGTCTAGATTTGCTATGTGATTGAATGTGGCTATTTATGTATTTATCTACCAGGTCTAGGTGACGCCAACTGGAAGAACCGTTTGTCCGCCGTGCAAAGTTTCCACTCGACGGTGCAAGGTCTGAGCTCGGCGGAGACGAGCGCTCAGGTGTTGTACCGAGTGCTAAACAAGAAGCCCGGCCTTAAAGACACCAATGTGCAAGTGCTGAAGGCGCGACTCGACGCCTGCAACTATATCACGGAGAATTTCCCTGTTACTAGGTAAGTTTAGTATTCTATTTGATAGGTAGTCAAGCACGGTTCATCGTTTAGTTACCTGAAGTGGTAACCGTCACCTATGGTCATTCGATACTCAGAAGAAGCAACGAGTAGGTTGCAGAATTTTAAAAATTGAGCGGAAAACGAGATATAGAGGGTGTTGCGATGTTTGACTTTCGAAAATTTAAACACTAACTAAACCAAACGAATGTGATATAAACAATACGCCGGTTTTCTAGATGACACTCTGAGTCGGCTCATCCGGAAGTATGACGAATGAGTCATTCATTCAAAACATGACTCTCCTGTACTTATTAAGTCGCCTTATTAAGTATATGACGAAATGATAAACACACCTAACCGCCTGATTTATAGTGACCATGATAATTGCAAAGACATAATTGTGTAGGAAAGAAATTAAGTTTTAAATTCACGCTATTTATTCTAAAAACATGTTTCATCCAATCTGTGCGAGTCGGAAAATATTATAATACTGTGTGATACATTAATTATGATAATTATGTCAACAGCACGGCGGCGGATTTTGTCCTACAAGATATAGTGGCCAAGTTAGGCGAGGCGTCTTGCTCGGCGCTGTCAGCGGAATGTCTCACATCATTGGCGGAGGCTGTGGGCCTGGAGCACGTCCTCAACGAGGGCCTGACTTACGCAATGGACTCGCAAAAGAACCCCAAAGTGCAATCGGAAATGTTTCAACTGGATGTCCAATGCTGTCAAGGAGTTTGGCTTCTCGTAAGTTGTATTGAAGTTTAATTAAGTTGTAATTGAGTGACACTGTCACTCAAATCAAGTAAGGAAGATATTAAAACACGCATCCTTCAAAAATACATTAATGGTACCACACTCGCCAAGGAAACTTGTGCCTGAGTGACAAACAATCACTGGGAAATTCTATGTGCATGACACCTCAAAGACATGTCTGCAGAGACCATATCCAGCAGAAGGTATAGTAGAATGTACGTCTGAAATAATGATGAATATTGGTCATGTGAAAATTCATCTAACAATAAGTGTGAACTTTGATGAATCTCAATCACTTAATTTCACCTATTTCTTCTCAACAACCTGTCATTTACTTTTTTCTACTGCCCGGGATTGAACGCGGAACTCTTGGTGTATTAGTCGACATCTCGACTATTAGACCACACAGGCCGTCATTTAAATAATAATATTTCTTTTTACAGCATGAACATAAGGTCGATAGTCGCACACTCCAAGAAGGCCCTCTCGGCGACTAATCCGAACGTGCGCACGTCTACAGTAAACTTCCTTGGCATCCTCTCTCTTTACGTGGGCCCATCGCTATTGAATCACTTCGACACGGAGAAAGCGGCTACCAAGCAGCTCATCAGCCTCGAAATGGACAAACACGTTAATAGTACACCACCGACGCCTACCAGACAATTGGGCACTGTAAGCAAGGTAAATATTTTTTTATTGTATAACTGACGGTTACAAATAACCATCAGATACTATGCCATTTATCAATTAAAAAATGTGTCACTTCTTGTGATATATTTATTTAGCAATAACAGATTGACAAAATGTAATAAATTTCTATTAAAGGTAGTATTTTGAATTCGTGATTTTACAAATATAACACATCTGCATTCGTAACAGAGTTGCACATAGGTAAAAAGATTGTGAATTTATAAATTGACAGTTATGCAAAAACTATCTGGTACAATTATCATACATAGTTTAAAAAAAACTTTTTTTAATGGCAAAAAATTTCACGAACGATTCTAAGCACTAAAAAAATTATTTAATTTGAACCAATTATGAAGATTATTTGTGAATGTATTAAGTGCTTATATCAGTAAACTACGGCTGAACTACTAGAATACTCGCTCAATGTCCAGTTCATAAATATGTTTAATATTCAGTCATCTGTCAAATAACCCCTGTTAATTATGATGTTCGGTGAACAGTCTGCAAGCAAGGGGTCTATGGGCGACGAGATGTCGGAAGCGTTCGACGAGGCGGCAGACGACGAGCCGCGCCCGTGGAAGATGTGCGAGCCAGACAGATTTGGCGCCACTCATCACCGATGCTCTAGTCGCGAAATCAATGATAAGAATGGAAGGTTAGTTTATATCACCACCTATGAAGCAAGGAATAAAGGGGCGCTATTATACCTCATTAGGTAGACCATTGTCTGACTTGGCTAGTTTTGAAATGCTAACTATAAAGCCTTCACAAGTNGGTATTAATATTGCGGCACTTGATAATCTTGAGACCGCGTCTTGGCAAGCGTAGCGTAGGACGCCTTCCAACCCGATGGACCGACGACTTGCGGAAGGTCGCTGGTGGAAGCTGGATGAGAAAAGCAGAGGACCGGGATATCTGGCGCAAAATAGGGGAGACCTATTTCCAGCAGTGGACTGCGATAGGTTGAAGAGAGACTTGATAATCTAAAACCGTAACATCACAGGTCTGAATGCCACAGTAAATATATAGTAATAAATTGTCTTAACTGATCGGGAAAAGAAGCTCTAGCGAATCCATAGCCCTATTTGGGAGTGTGTCTGTACAAAGTTTAGTTGTTTCTTATGAATTAAAAAAACAACAATGTTGTAGGTCAGAAACGAGGCTCTGGACAAGTTGAAAGCTATCATCACAAACTCTGCACCGATCAAGCCGAGTCTCGGAGAATTACCGGCGTCGTTGGCGGCACGACTTCTAGACTCAAACTCGAAGCTGGCGCAAAGTGCGTTGCAGATCTGCGAATTGTTGGCAACCGCAATGGGACCGAAGTGCAAAACCCACGTGAGGACGTTCTTCCCGGCTTTCTTTCAAGGTATGACTAAATGTAATAAGGTATTTCTTTATTAGAGAAGTGGTATGTAAGTTTGAGTGATAGTGACACTATATAAAACTCCTGTGATTAAGGATAATCTCACCAGCTCGTGTATACATCGAATAGTGGGCGAATCTCTGGCGAACCTCTAAATGGCATTAAATAAATTATAGAAAGTCCTTTGCTTTACTACTTGGTGTTTAAAGTACGTGTTGGCTAATTGAAGTTATTTTTTAGTGTGGTATATCTGGTGCCAATGGTTTTTTGCTAAGTGGGACGAAAACAGTGCTTTTAAAAATGTATAAGTAGCTGTAGATGATCGCTATACATTTTAAAAGTATTGTTTATTAACATACAAACATTTCGCTTTCCAAAAATGGAAGTGACAACTTAAAATTTTCGCATGATCTTATCTTTTTTCTTTCTTTGAGTCTCAATTCGGAGAGTTTTGTTTTGTTCTTTAACGCTTCAATAACAATATTGAATAGTGTTAGTGGTGTTTCTATTTTTTTGTCTTTTTCGTTTGCTCTCAAAAAAGCAAACAGCTCATCTGATGGAGAATAACACTGCTCTTCATGTACATGTGAATAACTTTTTTAAGTATTTGAAAAGTATGTATGATTCTTTCCAAAGCGTTGTTAAGTATGGTCTCTAATGGTGAATTAATGTGTGCGTGTCGTTCAGCGTTCGGCGACAGCAAGCAGTGGATCCGCACGGCGGCGGTGTCGTGCGTGGAGACGTGGTGCCGGGAGGCGGGCGCGGGCGCGCCGCTCGACGGGGAGATGGTGCACGACGCGCTGCGGCCCGGCTCGCCCGTGCTGCGCGCCACGCTGCTGCACTGGCTCGCCGCGCACCTGCCGCAAGGTACACGCACTCGCCCCCTGCCACGGGGAATGGTGCACGACGCGCTGCGGCCCGGCTCGCCCGTGCTGCGCGCCACGCTGCTGCACTGGCTCGCCGCGCACCTGCCGCAAGGTACACGCACTCGCCCCCTGCCACGGGGAGATGGTGCACGACGCGCTGCGGCCCGGCTCGCCCGTGCTGCGCGCCACGCTGCTGCACTGGCTCGCCGCGCACCTGCCGCAAGGTACACGCACTCGCCCCCTGCCACGGGGAGATGGTGCACGACGCGCTGCGGCCCGGCTCGCCCGTGCTGCGCGCCACGCTGCTGCACTGGCTCGCCGCGCACCTGCCGCAAGGTACACGCACTCGCCCCCTGCCACGGGAGATGGTGCACGACGCGCTGCGGCCCGGCTCGCCGTGCTGCGCGCCACGCTGCTGCACTGGCTCGCCGCGCACCTGCCGCAAGGTACACGCACTCGCCCCCTGCCACGGGGAGATGGTGCACGACGCGCTGCGGCCCGGCTCGCCCGTGCTGCGCGCCACGCTGCTGCACTGGCTCGCCGCGCACTGCCGCAAGGTACACGCACTCGCCCCCTGCCACGGGGAGATGGTGCACGACGCGCTGCGGCCCGGCTCGCCCGTGCTGCGCGCCACGCTGCTGCACTGGCTCGCCGCGCACCTGCCGCAAGGTACACGCACTCGCCCCCTGCCACGGGGAGATGGTGCACGACGCGCTGCGGCCCGGCTCGCCCGTGCTGCGCGCCATCATCATCAGCCTATAACGGCCCACTTCAGGGCAGAAGCCTTCCCGAACCATAGCTATGGGAAGAACGACTACCATCCTAAGATTGTAGCCGGAACCGACGGCTTAACGTCTTCCGAAACACAGAACCATTTACCTTTTAGACAATTCAGCCTGCAATGCTCTAATCAAACTAGGAAAACTCGTACAATGTAGTGTTTCCTCGCGGATTTCGCGCGCAGTCTAACGCTGTGCATATTATAGGTACCATGGAGGCAGTTCACAACACTACTGTATTCATTATCAACACACGTCACATTTGTAGAAATATGAAATATAAATGTAATAGAGTGATAATGTACTCAAATGTCGATCAAACCTAATATTTTTGACGTGTCACAGCCCGTTTAATCAGTCGCATGATTAAGTAAGTACACATAAGAACCGATTTTATTGACACTTTGGATACATTTACAAGCAAAGGCAAAACTTAATATTGGATGTGACTTTTTTATCTTTTTGTTTCCGCATTTAACCATCTCATTGCATAATTTATTAGTTAACACGAGAAAAAACACGCATACGTTAGCATAATTAGCATTAATGTTTGCGATAACTAAAGTTAAATGTAATTTGCACAGTGCCACCAAAGTCGTTCCCTCGTGAAGAGCTGTCTGTCTGCGTGCCCTTGCTGTTTGCCTGCTTGGAAGAACGCGCAGCTGATGTCCGTAAAGCGGCTGGAGACTGCGTTCTTCCATTTATGCTGCATCTTGGATATGACGCTATGTTGAAACATAGGGATAAGCTCAAGGTAAGATATCATTATTTACCAAGTGATAGAATCGATACTGCGTCGTCTAGGTAGGTACCACTGCAGTGCCAGATATCGTCCCTTGAAACAGTGTTTGTGTTTCGAGATGAAGGCACTGTAGCTAGTAAAATACCGGGTATAAGATACCTATCATCTGTTGTCTCGGGTGTCGGGCGCAGTGCGGCATTAACGAAGAATAATAACTCTCTATCTATCAGTTGTTGTTATCCTTCATGCCGCTCTGTCATGGTCAGGCGTATCACTTACATCAGGTGAGCGTCTTGACTGTTCTGTACATGTTAACATTTAAAAAACAATCACGAATTACTACATTATATTTAATTGGTGGAGCGGCTAGTTCTCTTTAAATAATGGACAACATCCACTTTATAAATTTTTTTGTTATTATTATTATTTATTTACATTCAATCTTAAATTAAATGTAGCCTTAACTAAGTAACAGTAATACACAACACATTCGTCATCTCTGTGGGGAGTAAGACGGTAATATATCAACACATTCAAGCATAAATACGAGAAAGAAAACAATATTTATTCAACATTGTTATAATCTCTCACTCAACTCTATACTTATTGGATAAAAAAAATATAATTTCATTTTCTATAAATATAGAGAATATTTATAGAAAATGAAATTATATTTTTTTGCCGTATATTATTCTTGTGTTTTTCAAACAATAAACCGTAGATCATCTGCGTCTATCATAAGTTGTAAAATAAAAAAATAAATATCTTAATTAATATTATTCCAGCCAGGGTCGAAGACGGTGATCCAAGCGGCCTTGGACAAGGCCCGGCCTAACCTCCCGGTGCAGCCACTCCCCACTAAGGCCAAAAAGGAAGAGCCGCGCGGCGTCAAATCCGCTGGTGCATTGAAGAAGGATGCAGAGAAAAAGACCGTTGCACCGGCTAAGGGCAAGGTAGTCCACTAACTTAATAATTGAATTTGAATTGCAGGAATAAAATATTGCCTATGAAATGCTTTGCTAGGCATCTTTTAGTATGAGCTATACCCCGAAATTGGGTTTGGTTTGGTTACTTACCACCTGTTTCATCTTACTGTTCACAAATCTGACTACCTATTGAATAAGAAGTTTAAATCCATATCTGGAAATATAATCACACTATTTACAGACTGTACAAGTTATTGAAACTATCGAGCTCCCTATATCATTCCTCGCCCTTCTGGAGCGTGACACACATGAATGCCTTCGGGTTTTGATTTGCGGTCGTCTGTATGGATATTCTTGTGGTGTAGCCGGTAGCTTCCACATTTTTCTCTGGGAAAGTAGCCTCAAGTACCCTACACATCCACCTGCTCATGGCCTGACATAACTTTCCGATTATACAGGCTGGAATGCGGGAAAACTCCCGCGAAACAATGTGTTAAATATCCCTGCAGTCCAATTCGAAATTTATTCAAATTAGCTACTTCATGTGGCATTTAAAAGCAGTCACTAAGTAAGTTTTTGGTTCAGGGTCCAGCCAAACCGGCGTCGGCATCCACTCGTGGCAAGAAGGACGATGAAGATTGCACTCCACTACTGCCGAACAACAATGCAAAGAACCAACGTATTGTCGACGATCAGAAACTTAAAGGTAAACAACACTTGAGTATCTTTGTATAGACATATGCTTATTTTTTATTACTCTATACATTCAGTAATAAAATTTGTTATATATTTATTTCGAGAGCGTCGGTGGCTCAGTGGTGTGGACTGTCGCCTTCCTACCGGGAGGCTGAGGTTCAAATCCCGACACGTACTAAGTATTTTCGAATTTTCGAAAATTATGTACGTTATCCGACGCTCTTACGGTGAAGGAAACATCGTGAGGAACCTTCATGCACGCCTGCGAAGAGATTCGAAGGTTGTGTGTGAAGTCGTCCAATCCGCACTGGGCCCGCGTAGACGACTAAGGCTAATCACCCTATACGGGTAGGCTCGGCCCCTCGGTGGGGAACGTTTAATGAGCTGATATGATGAATGATGATGATATATTTATTTCAGTATTAAAATGGAACTTCACAACGCCTCGCGAAGAGTTCTTCGAGCTACTCAAAGAGCAGATGGCCAGTGCTGGGCTAAATAAGCAGCTCGTGGCTAACATGTTTCACAGTGACTTCAGGTAAATATCACATTTTCATGAAATCAATTTGCGATCACGAAGACCGCAGGCATGGTCGTATTTAGCAACCTATGACCTTTTAACTGCCAGACTAGACACAATAGTAAACCTTTTCTATTGAATATTCCGCCTTAGGCGGTTCAGGGTTAAATCATCGAAAAATGCATCGCAGTGATGTTGCTTACTTGTGTGACAACTTTAGAAACTAACCTTATTTAAAAAAATATTACCTTTTTAATTGTATCTTCCTTTTATTCTACTGACCAAGTTTTACTAATTGAACAAATATGTTGATTAATGTATTTTCATGCCGTCATGGCTTTATATCGTAAATCTTTCGATACTCAAACAATTCCTATTTTATGAAACTATGCTAACGTTGCTCAGTTATCTACTCAATAAAGGATTAATAAAAAGCTAAACAAAATTGTTAAGTAATGGCGAAAAGTATGATTAAAGCGAACACAACAAACAATTCAACAGGTACCATCTAAAAGCAATTGAAGCATTATCAGAGGACCTACAAGACAACGGTCCTGCTCTAATGGCCAATCTCGATCTGGTGCTGAAGTGGCTGACATTGCGGTTCTTCGACACCAACCCGTCTGTCATCCTCAAGGGATTGGAGTACCTGTCGATTGTGTTCCAGTACTTGATGGACAGCGATTACACTATGGCGGAGTATGAGGGCGAACTGCTTCATACCATACCTTGTGCTAAAGGTATAGTTATAAAAATGTGCATCGAGTATTAATTAAACATTACAATAATCAATTAGATTTTAAGCTTAATTAAAAGAATTGTTATAAAAAAAATTACAAACTTTATTATGGCTTTGATTGTCCTATTACATTTTTAAAATATCCCAAATACGCAAATAGCACGTGTCTTTTGTTTAAATTGCGTTTGAAAGTATTCCAAAATAAAATAATAATATTTTCTATTCGTCAGGTGGGAGACCCAAAAGACACAGTGCGCAATGGTGTAAAAGCTCTTTTCAAGCAGATCTGTGTCGTTTACTCTGTCACAAAACTATTTGGCTACTTGATGGAGGGACTCAAATCGAAGAACGCGAGGCAGCGAGCTGGTATCTATGATTATTTTATATCGAAATAGACTAGTTAATAGATAATATATAAATGTTTTAAAAAGTAAGTACGCCATTATGATAAGGCTCAATGGAGTTTCGCTAATCTCCCAGACTTATTATACTACTAGAGGAGACGGGCAGAGACTAACATTATAGGCTGATGTATGATGATAACCTGAAATAAGTATGCTGGGATTCTGTACATACTTAAAGAAAGTCAACTCGTCATAACCCGGGAATCCTTTTCTCAATGATATAGCCATTGTGATCTGATCTTTAGCAGAAAGAGATAATTTAAAATGAATTAATATTTTTCCATACTCCCATTCAACAAGAGACTACTAGGTGGACTTTACTAGGTGGTAGACTCGGTACTGAGTCGTCTAGCTAGGTACCACCGCAGTGCCAGATATTGTCCCGTGAAATAGAAGTGTTCACTTCTGTGTACACTTCTGTGTTTAGGGATGATGGCACTGTAGCTGGTAAAATTACCAGGTATAAGAGACCTAACATCTGTTGTCTCTGGTGTCGGGCGCAGTGCGGCATTGATGGAGACTAACAACTGTTTATCAATTGTTGGTCTCATTAATGCCGTATTGTCATGGTGAGGCATATCACTTGCGATCAGGTGAATATCCTGACCGTCATGTACACTTTGTAACATAAAAAAAGCTATTTATTATAGCTGTGTGTAATAAAATGACCAGAATGCCTGGAGTGTATCGGCCACCTATTGGAGACGTACGGGTCGACGGTGTTATCCGGGTCTGGAGGTGCGGCCCTCAAGGAGTTAGCGCGTCATATTGGCGATCGCGATAATGCCGTCCGCTCTGCAGCCCTCAACTGCGTGGCTGGCGCCTACTTCCTCGAGGGCGAGAAGGTCTACAAGATGATTGGACAGGTGGGTGGCATACACACAAACGTGCACATACACACATTAGTACATTTTAAAGCAAACAAATACAGAATAATTTGACCATGTGGTGTAAGGGTTAAGAAGTCGGCTATTACACTAAGTACAAACATTTGTGTGCATAAAAATGTCGGTAAGTATTGATCTGGGTGCTTTCTATGTATTATGCATTTACAACAAGAAATATTTACGTTTTAATATAGAATCTAAAATTTAAAGCGTCATTAGCGGGAAAAGGTTAATACCTTGCAAAGTCCCCATAGCACAAGACAAGATTCTTGTATACATTGTGAAGATGGAGCTGTGTGAATCTCGATGGATATAAATGAATAATTATTTATATCAAACAATATCCACTGACACAGCATCATCTAGCCCTGATTTAAGCGAGGTTGACTTGAGTATTTTCTATAAAAAATATGGAACATAAAATTGTTGACATTGTACGTATCAAATATTTAGCTGATAAGTTAAGATTGCAGAAATGTTATCTATTAGGTAATTGCAATTTTCAAAGCATATTGATATTGTTTTTGTTATCGAAAAGATAACGTTTATACAAGAGATACCTTCAGATTTCAGTATCCAAGTAATAGTGTGCTTGTATTTATGGCTTCCAAATGTGTTCCCAGATATCGGACAAAGATCTCTCGCTGCTAGAGGAGCGTATCAAACGCGCCAGCAAGAGTCGCAGTGCGGAAGTGAGGCGATCTATGGTCGTCCCACTATCAGCTTCCGGCAAACCAATACTGCAGGCGCCTGTAGAGGTAACCATTTGTCTTTGATATTTAATTTGACTCTTATTTTCTTATTGAGAGTTCCTTTTTACTCTGTTGTTTTGTATTAATCAAGAGTTCTTTTTTGCTCCTTATTGAAATAAAGATTGTTTTGAATCACGTGCCTGGACAACTGACAAATTGCTTAAGTAATTAAGTAGAAAATAATTATTTGTTTCCTTTTTACTGTGTTGTTTAGCATTAATCAAGAGTACCTTTTTGCTCCGTAGTGAAATAAATATTGTTATGAATAACGTGCCTGGACAACTGACAAATTGTTTAAGTATTTAAGTACACAATTAATATTTCTTTAAACCTTTAAAACGCGAATTAGTATTGCAAGAAAGAAACAATATAAAATGCATTTGTCTCATACTGATCCGGTTTTCAGCATGCAATGAACTAAAAGTAGCCTGTCCATTTTTCCACATATTTATTTAAAATTTCTCATGGTAAATATTTAAACTGTTAAGGCCTTATTATTTATGCTTGTATGAATGAATAAAAGGTAAGGCTAAGTAAATGATTAAACAGTTGCAATTGTACCATTTGGGAATAGTAAGTCAAATCAAAGTCATTTAAGTCATTATTCAAAGCTATTTCAAGAATTTACCTAAATATAACACATACACTCTATTACATCTTACATTTTTATCAGCAAGCATACATATGATACTTAATTGAAGGACTCTTATAATAGAGTTGCTTATCATCTGACAGGATGAACCACCAAGACGTGTTATATCGGTTGACACAGTGCCCGCGGAATATGTCGAAGAAGAAGAAGAGGAGGAACCAATGCCGCCACCTGTCATTGTGTAAGTAAAAATCACGTTAAGTTACTTTGCCAAACACATTAAGTCATAGCACCTGTGCCTGTAGCTTTTTCTTTGAGAACATCATTGCCATTAGGTAATCAGACCTACAATGCTGATGTCAAAGATACCGCCTTACAGATAATGACGGTTTTATGTTATGTCCGAGCATTATAAGCCGGTGGGGCGGTAAGTTCTCGAGTGACGTACACGACAGATGACCTGGTTATCGAGCGTCGTCCTGTAGGTTCGCTCAGTTCCTAAACATAATGTTAGGTTCCCACTCTGGGACGCCCTTAGGCTCTTTGTGTAAATTTAAGGCTGAGAGCCATTTTGCGCTCGCCAATTGCCCGGTGAAGCTGTAAAGGCCATCTGCGGCCAACAGCAGTAGTCTGGTAAAAGAAACAGTCAATTTATTACTTTGTTTACTCAACAGGCCAGCGCCGGAGCCGAAATTGGTGACCGGTCCTTTTGGGCTGGACCCGGACCTGATCGCGCAGCTGGACGCGGCGGTGCCAGTACTGAAGCGGCCCGACCTGCCCGAGCTGGACCTCAAAAAGTTCCTGGACGATCCCATACGGCGGGCGGGGCTAGGCCACAGCCGGCGCACACCAAACCACCGCTCAGGCAAAGGTAAAGTATTCGGCAACTTGACATTTACCGTGTTTATCGGGACGTCTTATATTTTCATACCAGCTCATTCCTTACCTACATGAAAATTAATTCATCTAAATTATTTGGCAATTGACGGCCTCAATTTAAGTGTCATAAGTGCTTTTACCACAATAGCCTAAACTGAACAAACCTGATTCAATTTGTTTTTATTATACATTAGATGAAGCTATA